>VZRZ01005950.1:19591-59800 GCA_013398175.1 Climacteris rufus | reverse complement strand
CGCGGGGCGGCCCGACGGGGCCGGGGCAGGACACAGCCGGAGGGGGGCGCGGGAAGGGCCGGGCTGTCCTCGGGCGGCTGAATCCGGCGCCGCCTCTCCTCGTTCTTCTGCTCTGGGCCGAGTCGCGATGTAGCCCAGGGAGGTCGCGGGGCGAGCAGCTCCCCAGGCACAGCCCGTGCGCGCCGGCCCGCGCCCTGCCCGCGGGGCTCCCGCATCCCTGAGCGGGCTCGGAGCCACGGAAAATACAGCAAAGCCGGTGCCAGACCGAGGAGCGGCCTCGGAGCCGCTGACCTGTGCTTGCCCATCCCGAGGGGTTTTCCTTCCCTGCCTGTGGGCGCTGTGCGGGACGCGCTGAAGGGCAGATGATCGGGGTGTGTGTCGTCCCCCTTCAAATAACACGTTACCTGTGGTTTAGGATACAACCCAGCCGGCAGCTGAACAGCTGGCCTGGCATTTAAAGAGGAAAAAAAATCATCTTTTTCTATTGTTACTGCCCGGGTCAGCTTATATAGAGAGATTGCTGTAAAAAGGAAAAAAAACAACCAACAACCCTGGCATGATTTAAAATTGCTTGCTGTTTCTAGGATTTCCCACAGTGACTTGTATTTAAAGCAAAGGACAGAGCAGGGACCCTGTTGGGACGCACTGACACGTTGTTCCCCGCCACTGGGCTCAGCTCCCTGTCCCGGAGAGGAGGCTCAGGCACCCACTCACTCCCAGGTGCTCCTGAGGCCTGCGGGTCCCTCATTAGTGCTGTAATGCTTGGTGTTGGGGGAAAAGGGGTCACAGTATTATCCTCTAGAAAATGTAACAACAAAGTAAATTCATGGATTTAAAATGCTGGGATAGAAGTAAAGAGGGGAAAACTCCAATGATTTGTCTCCTAAGGTTTTATCATTTTTACCATTTGCTGCTACTAGGAAGTATTTCAAGGTATCAGTAGATGGGAGGCCTTACAAGGCTGTAGGAGAATTAAATCAAGCTTCTGGGCAAGCCTGGATTTTCCCATGCAAAGCAAGGAGAGCACAAATGAATGCCGCCTGTGTTTGAATAACATGAACGTCAAGTCTCTGTGCATACAGACCATGAAAAACAGGTTCCTTGAAAGGGGAATTATCAAGTCTGGTTTCCTCCCTGCTTTTGTCTTCAATCTTCTCAATTCCCTTACTTCAGATAGCCACAGATCTCCACTGACTTACCATGTGTGATACTCCCAACAGGTGAGAGAAAACTTGTGTAGTGTTGCAGGGCGCAGGGCAGGGCTGAGGTCAGGCAGGGACATCACTCTGCAGATCAGGATCAGTCCCTGTGAGGGGAACCGGGGTCAGACACAGCTCTGGGATAGCTCCCTGGTCCTGGGGATGTCAGCCTCAGATAGGGCCAGGCTCAGCAGGGCACATGGCTGGCCAGGCAGGGCAGTGGAGAGATGGAGAGCAGGGACTGATGGCTCCAGGCTGGGCTGAGCTATGGACAGGCAGAGGCGGGGACCCCTGCGGAGGTGACAGGGTCAGGGCCTGATGGTGCTCTAGGGCCCCTGTCCCTGGGAAGGAGCCATCCTGTTCTGGTATGGGCTGGGACCAGCTGCTGGGAGCAGCACTGAAGGAATGGCCCTGGGGGTCCTGGTGGGCAGTGAGAGGGACATGGGCCATCAACGAGCCCTGGCAGGAACAGCAGCCAACAGCAGCCTGGGCTGTATGAACAGGGGCAGAGCCAGAGGTCGAAGGGGGTCATTATCTATCTCCACTCAGTACTTGTTAGACCATATCTAGATCCTGCATCCAGCTTTGCGCTTCCCAGTAGGAAGACATCAATAAACTGGATCAAATCCAGGGGAAGCCCTGAGATGGCAGGACTGAAGCATCAGCCCTGTGAGGAGAGGCTGGGGCAGCTGGACTTGCTAAGCCTGTTAAGAGATACATTCAATGAGGGGGTGGACCTTACAGAAGCCCCCAGTGCCCTCAGGAAGATAATGAGATGGTGCAGGGAAGAAGGATGAAAGACAACTGGCGTGAGCTGGAAGAAGAGATGGTCATGCTGTAACATGTCCATGTTACAGACTGAGGCACAGGTTGCCCAGAGAGGATGTCCAGTCTCCATCCTCAGAGATTGTCAAGCCTCAGCCGGATGAAACCTTAAGCATCCAGCCCTGACCTTGAAGCCAATCTGGCTTCAGCCAGGAGGCTGGACCAGAGATCTCCTGAGGTCACTCCCAACCTGCATTACCCTTTGATGAAACCATGAGACTTTTGTCCCTTCTTTCAAAAGTCATCAAGATGGTAGAATGCTCAAAGATCATCTGGATACATGCACGACCTACTGGGTGGACAGAGGTCTAGACAGAAAAACCACCTTAGCTCATAAACCATATTTCCTTCTGAAACCAGGCTGAGGGACTGTGTCACTGAGCTCAGGAACCACAAACACTGGCTGTAGCAATTAAGGTTGAAAGACCATGATGAATCTCACACACCATCACACGGCACGTGGCAGCCAGGTTTCTCTCAGGCCTAATTACAGCTGAAGGGATTTTCACGTGGAGCTCATCACCTTGTAAAACTACTCATCAAATACTACCCCTGGCCCCTATATGGAGTATTGGTACCTCAAGGCAAGTTGTAGGCATAAGGCTCTCTAAGGGCTTAATATACCTACTGTAAAGATTCTACCACTGATGGAAAACTGTGTGCTGGAGACTCATCAGCTGGCAGGACAGGAGAAGGCAGCACATCCTTCTTGTGCAGGAGGCCAGCAGCTGATGTGACCGCTGGCTACAGCTGTGAGATGAACCAAGGCTGGCTCAACCCATGGCATTGTTGGCTATCAGCACACTGGCAACCATATAAAGATGCTGGATTTTTTTTTTTAATAGTCTATTGCATTCACATCCAGTGAAAAACAAATACAGAACCAATACATTTTTTCATGTGAATGCAGGATTTATTTCAAACAAATAGTTTTAGATATGAAAACCCTATAAATTATCAATGTTCATAGAATGTATTTTTGCCAAAGAAAATCTTGGAAGAGTGGAAGTGTCAAAATTTGGCTCTGCTAAACTGAATGGAACTGATTGCTATTCAAAAGGTATTTCTCCCTGTTGTCATGCAATTGACTGTTAGAATACTGTTATTCAATGCAAATTCCTGTCTGCAGATCCTCAACTGCCTGCAGTTTTCCACAACTGATTGACAATCAAAAGCAGTTTTTACTTGCTTACATTAAATCAAGCCACCTGGTTTCCTGTCATACACAGCATAGCAAATGAAAAAAAAATTATGCCAGCAAGATGAGAACTTACTCCAACTACTGTTGAATGAGTAGAAAATATTTACAAATAAAAATGTTCTAAACCATCTGCATCTAGTCAAGAAAAACTGTATGACCATTTATTTCCTTTGTAAATGTTTCTTTTTTTATTATTTACCTTATGTAGGTTGGTATTCCCAGTTTTTGGATTAATGTGTTTTGCAGAAATGTACAACAACAGAAATTCTGCACAGATACTCAGCTGGTTTTATTGTCTTACTCTACAGAATCCTGTACATAGAGAATAGAGACATTTACAGAAAAGCATAATTTCTCTTTAGAATACCACATTTTACAAGACTGCAACTGTACAAGTAATCATTTCCTTCCAGCATTGCCTATGTCAGCATACCCTTATATCCTAGTGACACAAGCATGTCGTAGAAATCAATTCTGACTATAAATACATAGTTTATGTTAGTCCTTCTATGTACAACAAAAGACAAATTACCCCAGCATAAAGTAATAATACTTATATATCAGTACAGATTTGAACTACAGACCCACTTCTTTAACGAAGTTTACAGTATGAAAAAGTAAGGATACCTCTTACCTACTATAATATTTTCATCTTTTGGTTTCTTGTGGAGTAGTCAGTGATACAAGCATTGCTTGTTTTGTGTAAAATACATTATTTTAAAATACCAGTATACTGTCCTTCCAGTTAGAAAAATATAATTATGTCCCACAGAAAATTTTATTGGATTAAAAAGTATATAAAAAATATGGACCATCATTTCAGACTATATGTGAAATTACAAATAAAGTAGAAGAAAATGTATAATTATTTTAAAATAGTATCTTCTGGCTCAGTGAGCCACTTCTGATTTTTCATAAAAAGAGAACAAAACTTAGTCAGAACTTTAGTGGCCATGGACAAGTTTTGGCTATGAGTAATAATACTACATTACTGGTGTGGCTGAAGAAGAGCCACTGGGGAATGTTTACTGCCATTCAGTTTGGAAGAGAAAGAGTATTGTGGTCACAGTTGAAAAATGCCCAAAAGGGACAGTAATTTAGCAACAGGCAAAAAGCATTTCTTACTGGTTTTATTTACTTTGTATGTAAAAAGCTACCAGTGTGTACAGTGTAGCTGTGCCCCTGCCCAGTGCCCTCTCAGGCTACCCCAGGTGCTGCTGCCCTGAAGGAGCCCAGTGGCTGCAGGTGCCTCATCCGGAGACCAGCCAAGCAGAGGCACCTGGAGAGCTTTGGGACCTCACAAGTTGTTTTGCTTATTTTTCCCACTACTCGGACAACTTAAGATTCAACCTATGAGGTTAATATAGGAAATAAACAGGCTAAATCTTTTTACATTTTGCATGATTAAAAGAGTTGGACTATTAATCCAAATTAATCTAAGTCAAAGGCAGAATCTGGCCAATCATGTCAACTGTAACCAAAGCTGCGCTGCTTATGAATCTCCCATGTCTGGAAAGCAGATTTCCATGATCAGCTGTCTTTCTTTTGCTGAGTTTTTCAGTGCTGTGCCCTGTGTTGAGCTGTTTCTCCTACACTGGAAGCACTTCTGCAACTCACACTGCTCACTGCTCTTGCAATGCTGGAAAGTCCTGGTGTGAAATCTTCCTGAATTGCACAGCAGAATGAATGTCACCAGGGACATTGCTGCTACACTTCCCAGGAAAGCAGAAAAAGAACATTCATACAGAATACACTGTAAAAATTTAACAAGTTTCATTCTGTGAGAATGTTTGTTCAGCGGGATGGATCAGCATTATGATGCTTGATCTGGTAAATGAGGAATATTGGAGAAATGGCAACTTAACAGCAAAGTAACTTCTTGGTTTTCTGTTAAATTTTGTAAGAAAAAGTAGCTCAAGCTAGAATTTATCCATTCCAGCACTGTGTAGCTGGCAGGAGCCTAACTACTGCTTGCTGACTCAGAGGAAAGCCATCTCTGGACTTACACAGCCCAAAGCTCCACAGCTGTTTGCCTTCTATTATTTTGGTAAGGGAATTTTTAGCATTCCTTTTCCCTGCTAAGAGAAACTAGAATGATGAAGCCACACATTTAATACAAAAGTCAAATGCTCAGCTAATATAACATACTAACTGCTTTGAAACTAAGGAAGTTGAACCAATTTATAGCAGCACAAGAACGGGCTCAACATATTTGACATGTTTTTGCCTGCCCAGAAACCACTGCGCTATCGTGCCCTCTTAGTACCACAGTCCCTTCAGAGCTCTGATTCTTTATCTATCTCATCTAGGTAATATTCATCATCAGTGGTGGTATCACTGTCTGAGTCCGAATAAGCGGCTGGGTCTTCCACACAGATATCAGTCAGCTCTCGTGGGGATGAAGCAGCTGATGACATTTTGCTCCCAGCAGAACTTGAGCTCAGAAGCTCAGCCCTGTTTGTAGAAGAGTTCTCTGTATCCCTGAAAGCACCAGGGTTATTAAGAAGACATGGTCTCCATAATCGCCCCTCTGTGAGTGACCTCTTGATATTTTCCAGGAAAGCCAACTGTTGTTCTTTGCCAAATATACCAAATTCCACAGACGGATACATTAAATTTCTGGTGCTGTAACATTTTTCATCGTCTGATGCCCAGTTTTCATTCTCGTCACAAGACAACAGCTCTGAGTAAGATTTAAATCTCTTCCCATGTATGCTGTCTTTTGGTGGAACATTGCTTCCTGAGGCAGAGGTCTCAAGGGAGTCTCGAGCACAAATGCTCTCAGAGAGGTGACGCTCACGCTGACTTTTCGCAGGACTCTTGCGCAACCGATAGCTATTGAGGTTGGCATTTTCTAAGCCAGCAGGCTGAGAGGTATTTTGACGTTGACCAAGCACTGTCTGGGAAGTCAAGTTTTGCTCTGGACATGTGTCTGCCTGCAAGCAGCTATTTACATAGGTGTTGGAGTTTTTGTCAGTTAAAAGTGGCAAAGGAGGAGTGCAGGCATGACTGCTAGCTCTTCCTTTCTCATCATCCAATGGGGCTGATGTAGTAGCACTGGGAGAGATGGGCTGGCTCTTGCTTTCTAACCCAAGATCAAGTGTTTGAGAATTCTTATTTCTTGTGGTTACTGCTTTATCTGAAAATAGGGTTGTGAGTCTTGGTCTATTTTCCACTTTCAGTGCAGTTTTTTGGGGACTGATGGCTTCATTCTGGGTGTATGAGCTTGTAAAAGGCCTCCATTTGGTGTTAACAATCAAAGAAGGATCATTCTGATTTTCAGTGTTCTTATTCTCAGATGTTCTTTGTCCTGGAATATTCTTATCAGGGTTCAGACTGTGATTCTGATTTTCATTGTCCAGCTGCAGGAATGGCTGGTGGGAATCCATTGAAATCAGTGAGTCAAGGGACATGTTGACCTCTAAAGAAGTGGCATTTCCATCATTCTGTGAAAAAATGTTACTTATATGTGGTTTGGGTGGTAAATTTTTACTTGAAAATTTTCGACTTGTTTTGTAAACAGCTGCCAGTTTATTTTTAATCGACGGTCTGTTTTTCCGTTTTTCTATATCTTTGACTTTGTCTCTTGTGCAGTCAGAGAGAAGCTTGTTCTCATCTTCTGTACTCTGTGTTGTCTTCTGATCGTGTGTAACCCTGAGGACTTTATCTTTAATGTTCAGGTTGCCTTCACAATGCCTCTCTGATTCCTGCGAACTGCTGTAAATTTTACCCATATGAGAATCCTGTGAGTTTTGCTCTTTTTTAATTTTTGAATTCTTTGCTTCATCTGTATCTTTGTTAGCCACTTTGTCAAGCTGAAGTAATGGATCAGCACTGGAAGCTGTGCTTACCTCAGATGCTTTGCTCTGAGATTCTGAAAGCACTTTGCTACAAAATTTCAAATCATTTGCATTTTTTCTTGAACTGTCAGCCCTTAATTGCAGTCCACTAAATTTATTATTACACAGAGAGGTGGTTCGTTGTAGGAAATTTACTCTCTGTTTGACTTCAGTACCATCCCTGCACATGTCTTCCACAGGAGTAAGTGGAACATCAGCATGGTCTGTTTTACCACTCCTTCCAAGGGAACTCTTCTCTCCTGAGTGGAGGGGTAAACTGTTCAGATTTTTCTTGTTGTTCACTTTTGGGGGCTGGAACCAGCTTTCAGAGCTTCTCTTCTGTATAATATTTTTATTTCTTGAAGTAGAATATAAAGGATTCTCTGAATGTCTACCTGGCTTGGGAGGGGTTGATAGAGGGGACATTAGTGGTGCTGCTCTTTGTAAAATTTCCTTCTTTTCTTTTAGACATATTTCTGCATTTTGGCTGCTTGAGGCATCAGAAATAGCCTTACCTGACTTAGCCTCTGTTGCAGTCGATTGTGGACCACCAAAAGGAATTTCTTTTGTCACCATGTCAGAAAGCACATTTTCTGCTAAAGAAAGATCTGCTGAATTATCCTTCTTGTTATGTACCACACTCACTGACTTCTCAGAGCTAGGGGATAAGTGAGAATTCTCTACTTCACTATCAACAGCGGTTCTTAAATTCTGAGGTGTGACCAGAGCTGAAGATACTTGGTCAGAAGAATATGAAGGTGCCCCTTTTTCTGAAGTAGTGGGGAAAAAAACATTTGCTAAACTCACATGATCTTCATTTTTCTTGTTTTGTACTCTGGGTGACTGAGCATTTTCTTTGGGACAAGGTAAATCTGCATCCTCTGGATTATCTCTAAAGAGGCTACAAAATGTTCTTGAATGCCTCCGTGGTAATGTGTAATAAATTGAAACTAGTTCATGATACTTGACATGATCTTCATCAACACAAACTGTAAACGTGCTTGTTGTTTTATATTTCTGCAAAAAATTTCCCCCCTCTTTATAATCTGAAAAGACAGAGGATTCTCTTCTGCTTAGATGTTTGCCTCTGTCTGTCAGATCCACTGATGTACTACTACTTATTGAATCATTAATACTTTTGGTTAAAGACCTGGGGTAATCTTTATTACTTGTAGCAGCATTTAATGATGCTGACGTTAAAAAGGAACATTTGGAGTCTAAACAAGACACATCTCTTTGATTAGAATAAAAGGCGTTAGCTCTACGCGGAGTTTCAGACTTTAAACAATCACATGTTGTTCTACTTTCTCTAGGTAAAGAGATGGGCATATCTGACATAATACTACCAGCAATGCTAGCTGATTTTCTAGGCAAAGTGTAATAAATAACAAGGGGGTCAGGAGATTTGGAGCTGTTTCTGCGAGGGGAGCCAGTAATACTGCAGCTACTGGTATGTCTCGGCAAGCCGTCTTGCTTGGGAAACCCTTCAATACAAGGTGAAGTACTCCTCATTTTTCCAGTTCCTTTTTCCAGGCAAAAATAGCTTACACTATTTTCAGAGGTATTGGGGTCTCCATCAAAGCTATGCATATAAATATTTCCAGAATTTCCATTTTGTGGAGAACTAGTAGTGAATTGTTCATTACAGTCCTTAGTAACTAAAGTGCTTGCATTTTGCAGTATTTTCTGTGAAATCTCTTTGCTAACGCCTGTTCTGCTCGTTTGAGTTGTTTTCCCCCCTTCTGCTTGAGATTCAGTAACTGTGCAGTTTACTGAAGAGCTAGTTAGTGTTTCTAAGCATTTAGAAGTGTCTTTATGAGAAAGTGCTTGTGGAGAGCTTTGTGAGAAATTAGATGAGCACTCAGGAGGACAGGACAACATGCCTTGACAGTTCAGTAATTTTTCACTGGGTGGAGCAGAAGTAACATTGAGTAGTGAGGATTGTCTTTTTGGAGTAGCTTGGTTAAGTGCTTCTGCACTTCGATTATCCTGTTTGATGCTCTCTCTTTGTGCTGCATAATGCAGATTACGTTCCCATTCTTTCTGATTTAGAAGAAAAGATGCCTTCCTGCTCTCATCAGCAGGCAAAGTACAGGAAGGCTGACTGAACATGCAATCGTTTTCCTTCATTTGTACATTTCTTTTATCACCATTTGATGTATAATTTTTTGCAATATCTCCTCCGGCAGTGACTTGGGTTTGTCTCTTTGATGTCACTGTGTTAAAGAGAGATACATCTCTTTGCCACACGGCAGAAGCAGGGCTGTTAGAGGAGAATCTTCGGGCATTGATGTAGCTTGTACCTGCTTGTTGAGGAGCTGACTGTAACAGCATGTCTTCATCTGGTTGTTTCATACCTTCAGCCTTTTCCAGGTGTGTAGAGTCTGCCTTAGTACTCCTTTGGGTAACAACAACAACTGAATTCCTGTTCAGTCCTGTAGGTTTTGTTTGGTCCTTTGAATCACGAAAGACTGACTCATCTGTTCTGATACCAGATGAAGAAACTGAAGAGTTACAACTTAGCCAAGGCTGACAGCCCTCAGTGAATTCTGAAAAAGTTCTGTTTGCACTTCTTGTCATCCTTTTGGTACTTGTATTTTCTGGAGAGTACATGTGAAAATCGTTCTGCAGGCGCTGTGAACCAAACTTGGCATTCTTTGTATGTGCCCACTGCTGGTCATTTAAATTAGCCATAAACACTTCAAAGCTGGCATCAGGGGAAAGAAACACTTCATCACTGTAACACTGAGGAATATCAGCCCAAGAAGTATAGCTGTCTTTTCTTCCATAAGAAGAATTTTTTTGGTTTGCATACAACTTGCCATGTGAAGAGTTATCTCTATAGTGGGATCTAGAGAGATTATTTTCTGATTTGTATAAAGGATAGTTTTCCCAGTTATCAAAGGGCACCGGAGAAGTAGCTTTGTCAGGGCAACTAACTCTACTAAAGCAATTACTGCTTGAAATAGATCTTCTGTAGTGGTGTTTTGAGTGGTAATAGGGGTATTTCTTGGTTTCTTGTAACGAGCTGGGGTATCTACCGTGGTCTGTAGCATGAAACTCCATCAGTGATTGGGTTCTAAACATTTTTTCTGAAGTTTGTTCAGAAGAGTCTGGTGTGTTGTTCCATACAATAGAAGACAGAGGAATTCTCTTTGGGTTCTGTCGACCAAACCTTGGTACAAAACCATTCTTGCTCTCCCTTGCCAATGGATTTTGTAAACTAGATGCTGATAGCTGATCAGAAGATATTGATGATGGACATCTCTGAAGGGAACATACAGAGTAACTTCTGCCAGCTGAATCCCTGTTCACACAACTCTTGTGCCTAAATCCGCTGTTGTGTGTTACGGAAGGAGGATATAAACTCCCTTCTGAGGACCGTCCGAAAGAAACAGAAGACAGCCTCCTACGGTGCAGACGAGGATTCCCATCCACAGCATCACCATAACTGCAATCTTCTTGAAAGGCTGTCTGCTGCCAGTTTATATATGCACTGTGTAACCTCCTTGGTCTGATGAAAATCTTGTGTTCATCTTTGGCCCTTAGTGTTCTCAGTCCATCTGGGAAAAATGTGCTAGGCGTGTCACTCCAGTCATTTCTCTGTTGCCCCCTACTAGCAGTCTGCCTCTTCAAAGTGGGGAAAGCACTACTACTTTGGACATTGGATGCACTGCTAGTAGAAACCGTCCTGTCCAATGGGTCTTGGGCTTGTTCCTGGGCCAGCTGGTCATCCAGATCACTTAGAACTGCACAGGTGAAAAAAAAGATACTTGGTTTTGTTTTCTTTTAATAATCTTCTGGCTACTTATTTTAAAAACTTTCATGTACTACATTAATAATCAGAACTGGCTTTAAAAGGAGTCAGCTTTTCAGCATTCAAAACCCTTCCCAAACCACACATTCTTCCTCCATAGGACCTTTCAGCAGTCACTCATTATGACTACAAGAAAAGAAATGCTCTCCTCCGTGACTGCTCTTTATGTAAATGTTAGTCTTTATGCTATTTAAAAGAAGAACAAAACAATTTAAAGTCTGGATTCTCATTCACACACTGTATATGTGTGTGTGTGTGTGTGTGTGTGTGTGTGTATGTAAACTGTCCAAATATAGTTTGTAAGCAAAAAAACCCTTGAAAAGAATTCACTAGTCAAACATGGACCTTTCTGTGTGTTCACAATGCACAGTTATGACCTATATGTAAGAAAACAAAGAATCCTTCAAACCATCAAGCAAACCTATCTGGCATGTCCACTGTTTCATTCATAAAAGAAGTTATCTGCTGAATTGTAGTCTATTAATTTAAAATGAGCACTGAAAATGGCATTTTCTGGATAAAAAAGGGTAATTAAATAGGAACCTATGATTCAATCTAGCAACAAATAAGTATTTATACACATATAGGCAATCTCATGAACTGGAATTAAACACAATATAGCTCAATTAACCAAGCTGTTCAGTCAGAAGACTAAGTGTCAGCAATGTATTAAAACTATTTTTATTGTCAAAACCAATTATGCCTTTGTTAATTGTATTCTTCCGGTATTTTGAAAATACGACACATAATATATAATGGATATGACTGTTTTGTTACAGAATTTCCTAATCCACTTAAATAAACAAAACTGACCGATCAGTCATTATAGATCTGTGCTAACAGTACAAAATCATTAAGAAGGCATTGCTAGGTATGTATAGTTGGAATAAAAGGTGATCCAAAGGTACTAAATGTTTTCATTTCTCTAAGTTTCTCTCCAGCACATACGAGAAAACTCCTGAGAAACTCGGCTTAGAACAAGAAAAAAGATGATTTTTTTGTGAGTCTTCCATTTGGAGGACATGAGCCAAGCTATGTACAGTTTTTCTGTCAGTGGGTGAGTGTGCACAGTTTAGATGGACACACAAAGTGGTGACATTCATGTGAGTTTCAGAAGAACCACTGTCCACCATGCAGTGCTCTCCTCTTCCTGTGCTGCTGATCCTTGTAATTTTGGGAGGTAGAAAGTAATGTTCATGGACATTTCTTTACACAGATCTGAGAAAGTTTGGAAAGTTTATGGAAAAACACCTCTGTACTCCCATAGGCTGGGTCTTACTTTGCCTCATTTCCCTGCTTGAGAAAAAAAAAACCAACTAAAAAGGAACCTGCAACTCTTGACTGGGGCTATAAAGGCTCTCAGAAAACGAACTCAATGCCACAATGCCTCTTGCTTCTGTGGTTTGTGGCTTTCCAGTTTATAAACCAGGCCCAGTAATTCATCATTATCAAAATTATTCATGCAGGAAACTGGGATAGAAGTCTTCTCACATAATCATATGTCTGCATCTAAAGGACGCAATATGGACTCCTGACAGAAACAGCAGAGAGAACTGTACACAGTTACATGTGATTCTTCTGAACTGTATCGGTATGAGATGAAATGCATTCTAAGAGTGATCAGTGACACATCTTGAAGTTGATATTGGAGTAGACATCCATACAAAGACAACAAAGAGTAGCCACTCTGCTAGAAAGTAATGAGCCATATCTTTACAGCCTGTGCTTTTGCAGAAAATTCTCTGAAATCAGAGTTGCTTCTGTTCAGAACCAGATACCATCAGAACAAAGTAAGGGCACACACTTACCACTGAAAACCTCCTTTTCTAACTGTTCATTCCATTCCTGTGTACTTTTCTCCATCATTTCATTTTGGTTTGTATCAAAAGAATGACCACTTGTTTCAGTTGACATTGGGGAATTACACATTTCAGCCTGTTAAAAATTGTAAGGTAACATGGTTTTAGTTCTACATGTGTGTTCAAACCACGTTTCACATATCACATCACCAATTGTGTCACAAGTCCCAAAGGTCAGCAAACTCTGTCAATCCATTAAATAATGTATTATTAAAATACACAACTGAGGCTTGTAAAGTTGCATGCATTTTATAGACTTTTACACATATGATAAGGACAATTACTCATCTTGTCCTCATACTGTAGCATGTTTTGGATAAGGGCATGGTTTACTTATTTTATCCAGATGTTGCATCCTTATTGCATTGTATCCCTTATTGTATTCTATCTCTCAATTTAGTTTTTCCCAATCACTTCTTCCTTGACCAGTGTATTTTAAAATTCACACATTGACCTCCCAACACAGATTTAAACACTACAGTCCATTTTCATATTGCAAAACAACACTTTGTGGTAAAAGTGGGAAAATGTCACCCTATTCCCCATCTGTGTTTGGATTATATATTAAGCTGGAGAGGTTCTATCCCACCCATATTTCTCTCAGCTTATAGTCTCAGATGGTAGAAGTGCAGACAACTGTTCAATTTCAGTTTATTTTAGCTGAGACTCTTCCTAATTTTTCAAAGAAAACAAACTTACTAATTTTTTGTTCCCAATATTAATAATATTTTACTTGTCTAGCTATAATATAGCTTTATATAATATGTTTATATAACATGCAAGATTCTCTGATAAGATCTTTGTTCAGTCTTATATTAATATAGATTATCCCTTGGTTTTTGAAATATGAGAGAAGGGAGGTGGCCAGTTTACATCCTCTGTGCCTTTGATTATATACTGTATACTCTCTTAGTCCCCTCTGTGGTTATACCACACAGCTGAAGATGAGGAAAAACATGTTAGTAATACAGGGTAATAAAGTAATTAAACCAGAAAAAATCATCCTTGGAAGAAAATCTGCTATTTCAACAGTATGCACTTGAATTTCACCAGAAATAAATCTGGTTTTTATCCTTAGAATGAGCTTGTGCTTATAAAATGGAACATTCATCCAAAAAAAAATTTCCTACTTCAAAATTTACATTTATATGGTAACTCTGTGCATGGAAATATTGCAAAAGAGGTTCTAGCTTACTGCTTGCCCAAGTCAGCTACTCTTTTTCACCCTTGTACAAGTGAAATGAAACAAAGTAAATACACTAGATTATTGTTTAGTGTGAGTTTTGATCTATTTGCAGGTTGATTACAGTTGCCAAGATATGTGAGGGTCTTGGCCTAGGAAATGATCCATGCAATTATTCTATCACTGTGAGAGAACTGAAATCTGGCAGAGCTAGGCTTAGGACCTACCTAGGAAAGCTTTGAACTTTTGCAGTTAACGGGCAAGTTCATTCTACTACATTCAACAAGTTCACAACACAGACAGTTTACTTAGCATTTAAAACAGGAACTGCAAGAATTCTTTTCAAACAGATGTTAAAGCAACAGCTGAAACCAAGGGGACTAGTTTTTGAAAAATCTGCATTCATGAAAAATCTATATTCAAACATTGCTGACACTAAATTGATAAGCTACTTACCGTTGCCATTTCTTCCACTTTGGAGGCTGGGCTAGCAGAACTGTCATATCTGTAGGCAGAAGGATTTAAATGCTGGCTTTGAAAAGGAACTTGATATAATTTTATCATGTAGTGAATATCCAGCAGTTTCTCATTTTAACAACTATTGAGAAGCATCTGAAGAAAATCTGCTGTATGAAGAATTAATCCTTACCTCCCCCCACAAAAAAAATCCTGCTAAAAAAAATTCTGGGAAAATGTACCATTCCGTTTGGCCTTGTGAGCTTGCAAATGTCATAACTGCACAGACAAAAATGAACTCAACCTACTGACATCTCCATGTCTGCAACAGCCAGAAAGTAGTTGTTCCAACCCAGCATTATGGTAAAATGGTATTCGTTCTTTTTCCAAACAACAATAATTTAGTAGGTACTACTCATAGCCTAAGTTATATACTTGTAAATCCCTGAGTGGTTTGCATCTGCAATTCTATTGTTTTGCTCTTCCATTTCACCCTGCTCAGATGCAGAGCTGTGCTCTGTCCCTGCAAAGGAGGAGAGACAAGTAGCAGGTTGTTTCTGCTGTGAACTTTGGAACCTGCTGCTAGTCACCCAAAACAGCCTTTATTTACCAATTTTTAAGACATGCTAGAAGGCTTGTGTGCTTTCCTCAGCTATTTAAGACTGTAAGGGCATGACAGAGAACTGGCTCGAGCGTCTGTGAGTAATGCAGTGGTTAGAAGAAGCCGAGAAGCCCTGAACATAAAAAGCACTCTGTTCTATGGGGTGACTTGCAGACATAAAAATACAAAATAAACTAAAGAAACAAGAACGGGACTTGACTTCACTGAGTCTTTTCGAATTTGCAGATCCTTGTTTTACAACTAAACAAACCCAGTCCCTTCAAAAGCCCTGAAGGAAATGCAGTTCAGCCTGTGCTTAAGTTCTTCCTTGTCTCAGAAACTGTTTTTTCCCAGGAAGTTAATTCTTGAGAGAAGGTGAAGTAGGGAAAGATGGTTCTGCTCAGTCCTGTTTGTCTCAAAGTCTTTTTGAATGACCTTGTTCTTAGGCTCTTAAAACCTCCTTGTGCTCAGGTAGACTACTTTATTGTGCTTCAACAGCAAGTATAAACCGGCTTGTTGGCAAGTTCTTTGTGGCCCAGCCTTTCCTCCTGAAGTGCTTTGTCATTTGTTTGCAATGTGCTTGCAGGCAGGGAAGAACAGTTGAAAGGTGCAATTTGTTTTTGCTTCTGTAATTGTGAACTGTAAAACCAGGATTCCTCTCTAACATGGGGTCCAACTGAAACCAAACAAGCCTGTTGACTTCAGCAGGCTTAGGATTTGGCTAGACAGTCTGAATCTGAAATTCCTATTATTTCCTTGTAACACTGAACAAGAACAACCATTGAATCAGTGGGTTACCTTTCCCTGTGAATGAAGCTTACAGAACCAGAACTCAGAAATGTATGTAGCTCTTCCTTTAAACTTAAATAAAGTTGAATATGTTTTAATGATTCTAAAACAAATTAAGAATGAAACTTACATTTCAGAGTTTTTATAATTATTTCCTGCAAACTGAGTTCAGTAAAATCCTGTGGCTTAGCAAGTTACCTTAATTTTACTTATATGCATAACAAAATGCAAAAGCTTTGTTAGAAGCTTTCTTCTTCAATTTTACAGTGCAAAGCCACTTTACAGCTCTCCCCACTTGATGTTGTGTTAATTGCTCCTTGCAATGAGCCTACATAAAGTAGACATGTTAGTTAGAAATGTCAGTTAGAAATGTCTTCTGATAGTCTAAGCAAAAATTAAATTTTCATGTGCACCTCTGGCACTATTCTAAATTCATCTGTGTCTTTGTTGTCACTGTTCTTTCAGAAATAACTGGTCATTGCAACCTGCTTTATTTTTCTCTCTACTAACTTATACAGACAAGGTTATTTTAATCTTTTCCCTATGCCAATCTCTCTATTTCCCAAACAAACTCATTATTTTCTGTGAACGGTTTTAAGGCTCTCATAATTTCAAAATTAAAGTTTTGGTTACTTTCAGAGAAATATTGCTTGATTTTAGGAAACAATAATTCAGTTTCTTTTTTGGTTAATGATATTGAGCAATGTTTACATGATTTTGCACACAATGCATCACATATACACGCATACTTGTAAATATTGTCTATTATTCATAAACAGGAAAGAAGCTAAACTGATGGTCAAGTTCAGAAATATTTGCCATCTGGAAAATACCACTCAGTATGGAAAACAAGAAATTACATTTTATACTTTTCCACTCATATACATATGTATCTTTTTAACGACAATCGAATGTAAGATTAAAAGTAAAACATGACTGTCACTACTGGTAAAAATAATAAAAATCCATGAATTACAATCTACTGCGAATTAGTGTTGTCACTGAGGCAAGGCACCTGTCTTCCTCAGGCTACCTCCAAGCTGTCTAATGTCAGTATAATCCATATTCTTCTATACTACATAAGTACTAAATAAGAAGCCAACTAAAAAACAAAAGCATAACTCACATCTGCTGAAAACAAACTTAAACAGCATTTCTGTCCAGGACGAATCACACTTACATACTAGAACATCATAAGGATGAATTCAAGAACATTGAACACCTTTGAACCAAAAGTGATCAACCATTTCACTGCCTGCAGACTACAGTTACAAACCTTTTATTAGCATCTTCTGTATCTCCGTGTAAGCGCGCTCTTTCTTCCAGCATCCATAATTTATTCTGACAATAAAACACCACCACAGCTGATGAAACTGTCTCTCCAGGACTGAAAGGACCCTCTAACCAGCCATTAATGTTTAGCCATTGAAAAGCTTCTGCCACTTAGGCTTACCTACAGGCTTTACAGTGCTGCGTCCTATTGTATTTCACTAGCTGTCCAAAATAACTCTACCTGGTGAGAGGCAGATTATTTCAATGCTTTGCCTATGCATAAAGCAAACCACATGCCACGGCAACACCTAGAAGAGGGTGGGGGAAGTTTTCAACAGAGAGGCGTGACTAGAAAATGTAGCAATCAGCTCAGTTACACGTCAGGATCGACTTGTTTATTTTTCAAGTTATGCTCGGTCAGAAATCAAAGGCATCTGAGCCTGAGATACGACAGATTTTCCATGGAAAAGCCAGATAAACACACATTAGAAAAGCTGATGCAATGAGTAGGCACGGTTTGGGTTTTTTGCCTTCTTAAATTAAGAAATAATTTCAGTGCTTAGAATCTACAGCAAAGCCTAGACCTTCATGTGTGCATTGGCTACCTCACTGTGCACTAGGATAAAGCACCCTTGAAATCTGATTCTCAGTTACACAAGTGTCCCTTTATTCTGCAAGGAAGACTGACCCCGTGTTGGTGTGTTCCAGCACGAGGGGCATTACCATGTCACAGGGAGGAGGAAGGTGCAGATGATGTGTGTGGAGCAGCATTAACACTGCCAAACTTTTTTCTATGTTGTGTTATGTAAGATAATTGTTACCAGTGAACATCCACAAAACTAACCTCGCTGCCTCTATTCAAACCTCTCCTTAAATCTCCTGCTTTGATACAAACACTCCACAATGGCAAGCTGCTCTATAACAAAACCTACATATCAGTCTAATTATAATTTCTTTAGAGGCTTGCATTCTCTGTCATTGTTTATTACACCTGTTCCTTGTCTTAGCATCATGCCACCTGGGAGCCCCAGGCACGGACCAGAATACCAATCTGAGACTCACAGAGTGAAAATCAGCTTTTTCTACCAAACATCTCACACCTTTATACTCAGATTTTACAGCACTGCACAATGCACCTCTACCTGTGATTGCCAGTCCTGAACATCACCCTAAGATACACACAAGAATAGTAAGACTTCATTCAGGTGTTGCTGACATATGGCCATACAGGACAAAAGTCAGGAGAGACCTGTAAGAGCCTAACCAGTCTGTTCCCTCTGAACAACAGCTTTAACCCTATGGATGGCAAAAGAGAAGGATGCTCTTCAAACAGCAGCTGCAGAGCTGTGTATGAGACCATCTCTGGTTCAGATCCAGCTGAAACCAAAGCACTGACAAAGCACAGAAGACAAAGGTGCCGAGAGCTGTCCTGTTTTTGCCTGGCTGGAGCTAAAGCTGCAGGGCTGCCTCTAAGCTGCCTCTGGGCTAGAAATGGTGGGAACTGATGCAGCAGAGCTGCCTGGGGCCTGCCATGACTTGGGAAAGCTATGCTTTCCTATTGTGTCACTGCCACAGGGCAGCAGATTGCCATGCGCCTTACACTGTGTCCTCATGAGAGGGAGTTAAACAGGATGCAGCCACTCCTGAGTCCAGGGTCTCTCATATACTTTATGCCTTTATGCAAAACCTGAGCAAAATAGATTTAGCCAGGAGACTTTACCTATTACTTGTGACTTAGTCCTCTTTCTTCTTACACAATACACATAATCTCTCATTACATGACCAAGTAAAATCCCAGTCTTCCCAATAAGGTGAAAAGCAAGAGACTGAAAAAATAATTTAACACAGTTTTCTAAGCAAAACCCAGAACAATTCATAGACTTTTAAAAGCTGTAAATAATGTATGTTCTGATTATAGCTCACCGTGGTTGCTTCTGAGTCTGGGTTTTCCTAGATTTTCTAAAGGCAGAAAGCCAAGCAAAAGGTGATCTGAACCCCAGAAAGGAAGCTGAAGTGTTCTTTTGTGCTTGAGGATTTGTGCGGGATGACATTTTTATTTCTTTATGATCTAAAAACATGATAAGAAGTAGATTTGTTTCAAGTTCTTAATAAATACAGTATTAAAATACACATAAGTGTTATGTCTTCATAAACAATTTTCTTTTGCTTACCTTTTATGCCAGGAAAATCCAGTTTTATAGACATTTTTGGACAGACTATGTGACATGCTGGTTTATAATGACTAACTAGAGGACAGAGGAAGATAAACAGGTCTAAAGTTTGAAAAGGCATTATTGGTTTGGGGTGATGCACATGAGATACATGAGGCTGATTTTCAGAAAGTAATCAGCACTCAACCATTTGAAAATCATAATTGTTTTACAATATAAGCAAATTAAACATTTGAGAATTGAAGCACCCACAATCACTAGTCACTTTCTTTTCAGAATTGTAAGAAATATAAATGTGACAACCCAGAATATACAATGGCTTAGTAGACTGTAACCTAACTACATAACATTAACTCAGACTAAGGTGTCTTCTGTATCATAGAATTCCTTATGATGGGATTCCTGCAGCCACTAGAGTACATTTTTTTTCTGCTACAAACTGCATATCAGAATTTTTAGTGCAAGATACCATGAATGATTTCTTTGGGAAGATTATGACTTGCTTTTTTCAAATGAAACATAAACTCAGTCTGCCTGTAAAAGCAGCTGGCATTTGGTGCAAAGGTGAGGATGAATATCACCCACAGATTAGGGAAAAAAACTGCAGGGTCTGCTACACACCACAGGGAACTGGAGGATATAAGAAAACAAGACTTCACTCAGGAATAAGGCACTACATTTTTTTTCCCATTTAAAACATTATATGCCTGAAACAATACAACAGCCTGAAAATTGCTTATCCAATGACTGTAGGAGAAAGCAAACCCAGAAATTAGAGCAAAGTGTCATTTATAACAATAGTAAGGGGCGGCATTCCCCAAAATGGAGTAATTCATGTCATGCGATTCAAATCCTGTGTGTAACACATGGCTTTCCCTTCGGTGACAATCACTGTGCACTTCCAACTGCCGCATTCTTTACCCCTCTTGGTGGCATTGACTTGACAATGCAGGTGACATCAGGAGAGTCCTAACAGCACTCTGCCGTAGCCAGGATGGTCTAGGGATGTAGACAGAGCAAGGCTTGCAGGTAGAAGTAGTACCTTTTACTTAGCCAACTTATACATTTGGAAATATCAGACAAGCCTCTGAGGCACACAACCCCTTCTTCAGATCTGAAATAGAAACAGGAGCTTTCAAAGTTAAACATAGAGAACAATTACACAGAGTTTAGTTAGCTAACACATCAATTAGACCATCTCTGAAAAATAGTAAGCAGCTGTAGACTAGAGGGGATGTTGGGGAAAAACAGTCAGGAAAGACTGAGATCTGTTTTGTGTAGGTCTGTAGTATCAGGAAAGTTTTTACAGTTTCACTTTTCTTTTGAAATACATGACTCTGCTTCCAGTTGCTATGAAGCAGATTGGAAGACCTCAAAGAAAAACATGCAGAAATGTGAATGGAAGAAAAGCGTATATTATGCATGAAAATTATCTGGGTGGAAGATGAAAGAGAACAGAATATCATGCCTGTTATAGAGACATCATGTTTCTTGTGCATGTTCATTTTGGATGGGCATCAGAACCTGTGAACTGAGATCTCCAGAAGTTGCTTCCTGGTCAGGCCAACTTTCCAGGCTTTGACACATGCCCTGATAGTAAGCAATGGCATGCCTTTAGTGTTACCCAGTGTTGCCAGGAAAAGTTTTCCACTGGTTCTCACCCAAATCCATCTATTTATTCCAAATGTTGTTTAGGTGTTTTTATTTTTTTAAGAGAACTAGGTAAAATTGAAAAGTTCTTTGTGCTAGTTGTGACTGGGATAGTTAATCTTTTCCATAGTAGCTTGAATGGACTATGTGCTGGATTAGTGCTGGAAGCACTGTTGGTAACACAGAGATGTTTAAGTTACTGCTGACCAGCACTAACACAGAGTCAAGGCTTTTCCTGCCTCTCCCCCCACCCTACGAGCAAGTAGGCTCAGGGTGCACAGGGAGTGTCCCAGGACAGAGCTAGGACAGCTAGCTGACCCAAGGAACTTTCCATTAAGCATATAAAGCTGAGGGAAGAAGAAGGAAGGGAGGACATTCAGAGTGATAGTGTTTGTCTTTCCAAGCAATCATTGTATGTGATGGAGCCCAGTTTTCCTGGGGATGGCTGAACACCTGTCTGCCCACAGGAAGTGGTGAATTAACTCTTTGGTTTGCTTTCCTCACATCCACAGCTTTTCCTTTACCTATTAAACTGTTTTTATCTCATCCCACGAGTTCTTTCACTTTTACCCTCCTGTTCATCCTGATGGGGGGTGAGTGAATGAGCGGCTGGGTGTGCTTAGTTGGTGCTGGGGTTAAACAACAAGAGTCCTTTATGATGTCCCATGTGGAGCTCAAAGTGTTTGAGATAATGACAGATTTCAGTGGAATGTGCTAGACTGAATTTATCACTGTTGTTGCTGTTTAGCTCTTGACAGGCTCCCATGCTTGCCATGGAGCTTGCTTGCCAGAGTGTATGTTAGAGCCTAGTGCTCCTCAGTGGAATGTTTATGTGCCCTGGTTATGGTGTATCTCTGAAGGGATTGTGGCCAAGAATTAGTCCATATTGGAGAAGGTACAGCTTGAAGCATCTATGGCTGTGCATGTGGTCTTGCTGAAGAACCTCAAAGCATGTGGCCATGGATAAGACCATGACAGAGCAGGCACTCCCCTGCAGGGACTGCAGCCATGGGTAAAGCCATGTTGGAGTAGATGCATTTCTGAAGGCATTGTTGCCCAGGGAGGAGGTCACTCTGGAAAAGGTGCACCTCAAATGGACTGGGGCTGTGGAAAAGTCCATGCTGCCACAAGTATACCCCTGGAGAGAGGGACTGCAGTATATGGGTAAGACCAAGCTGGAGCAGCAGCAAAGGGAAGGCAGTGGGGTGGTGAATGGGGATGTATTGGACAGTGTGGGACCTGAGCATGATGTCAATGGTATGGAATAAAGAGTAAAGAATGTGCTGGTTTAGGCTGTGATAGTTAATTATTTCCATAGTAGCTAATAAGGGGCTGTGCTCTGGATTTGTGCTGGAAACAGTGTTGATAATTCAAGGATTCTTAACTTACTGCTGAGAAGGGCTTACACGGAGCCAAAGCCTTTTCTGCCCCTCGTCCCACCCTACCAGCAAGTCAACTGGGGGTGCTCAAGGAGTTGAGAGGAGACACAGCCAGGACAGCTGGCCCCAGATGACCTAATAGATATCCCAGACCATATGGCACCATGCCATAAAATCTAGGGGAAGAAGGAAGTGGAGGACATTCACAGTGATGGCATCTGTCTCCTCAAGTCACTGTTACATGTGACGGAGATGGCCTGACCTTGGGGAGTGGTGAATGAATTCCTTGTATTGCTTTGCTTGTGTGTGTGGCTTTTGCTTTACCTGCTTCAACTGTCTTTATTTCAATCCACTTTTAGCCTTCCAACTCTCATCCCCATCCCACTGTGGAGAGAGTGAGCGAGTGAGTGAGTGGCTGTGTAGTGCTTAGCTGCCAACTGGGGTTAAACCACAACATTTTTGTACAATGCAAACATCACTGCTTTGATTGGGAAACTACCATTGTATTTACTATATTTATAGCAATTTCATTTTGATTAATAAAGAAAATTCTTACAGTGAGGACAATTAATCACTGGAACAGCCTCCCCAGGGCCATGGTAGAGCCCCCATCACTGGAGGTTTACAAGGTGTGACTGCAGACAGTGCTAAATAATCTCATCCAGGTTCCCTTTCCAACTAAAGGTTGGACCTGAAGATCTTCTGATGTCCTTCCAACCTGGGCTGTACTGTGATTCTAACTATGCCATAACAATATCTGGGATTTTCTGTTGTGAGTCCCAGCTCTGCCTTTACCAGAATCTGCTTAAAGAAACATACTCATTTTGAAAAGATACTTTTGGTAAAACTATGATGTGAGAAGAAGCTTAGTGCAATTTCAAAAACTCCTTAACTATTACACTCTGACACACTGTAATACATTGGTTTGGTGACTTCTTATATAGGAAAGGAAATGGAAAAATGCAACTCACTGGTGCTTTTGCTCTTCCTTAGCTGATGCTCTAATGGTGGTTTTAACAGTCTATTTACATCAATGTAATTCTGAAATTTTCTTCTTTTTATTTCTTCAAACCATTCTCCAGTCACTCCCTGCAGCCCTTTTTCAGACTTCTTTCTCTTCAGAAGTTTGCTAAAAAGGAAAAAAAAATTAACCCATTTTAGGTATTACAGGCACATCATCAGCAACTCTCACTGTTGTTCATTAAAGTATTTGCAGTATATCTCTACATACAATGACTTTTACAAAGTCAATGAGACATGATACATTCACAGCAATCACATAAAAGTTTTAGTGACAGCAAAATTCTCCAGTTTAACAAATGAGATTATATGACCAAGTTAAGTGGATGACTCATATGCTTGCATTATTCTCTGCCTTGAAGAAGTGCAACTTTTTTCCTTGCAAAAATAAAGTAATAATTCATAAGCATTCTAAAACTAATTGAAAGTAAGATTAAGTTGAGCCAATAATCAACTCAGAATAAATAACACAGCCGTTTTTGAAATATTTATTCACTCATTTAAGTAGAAGCAATAACAAGATTATTTTTATTTTCAAGGGGAAGATCACAGATGCCCTGACAGTGAGGTGTCCATTACATATTTTCTATGCAAAGGAGAACAATAAGTTGTGAATTCAGCTAATAGATACTCATGCAACATGTTCAACGAGTTTATCACATTTTCCTCTTTCCTTGATGCATAGTGATTCTGCTGTGTTCAATATGGATGGAGGAAACTAATAATGGACATGAATATTCTGCCACACTGAAGTGGAGCCTGAACAAGCTACACACATGTGGCTGCAACTGAAGAAGCTGCTTAGTAAGAAGTTCAGGTTTTCGACTAAGAGGTCACATGAACGAAGTGTCTAGCTGGACATAAAAGAACAAGGTGCAGTTGAAAAGGAGTGGGAATAGTGCAAGGGACATGCAAACTTACTCTTTTTCAAATTACATTACACAAGTGCCTAAAGTATAGATGCAAATGCAGCAAATCTACACCCCAACTGATTCTGATGGCACCAAAACAAGACTTCATGCACAGCCTGGAGATGTAATATCCATGTTTGAGCAAGGCTTTCATTTAAATCTGCCTTCTTAATCAGTGGTAAAATCTATGTCTAGGAATACAGATGTTCTTAGAGAACGTAAGTTACTTCATTAAATAAAAATCTTATTATCTGAGACAACGCTACTTCACAAAACAAACTTAAAATTAAATATCTAGTCTGGAAATGTGCTTGTTTTGATGTGGAATTTACACAGAGTCCATTGTCCATTCTAGCACCTACTGTTCATGTGGTGGCATCTGATGAACAGGAAGGCTGGAGGGAATAATTTTTGGGAAATGAGTATTTCCCTTGAAGAAGATTACACGGCCACACGCACGAGTACTGGCCATTCCAAATAAACTTATTACAAAGGCAAAAATTGTTAATCACCGCAGATATTACCGCACCATGGGAGTGACTAAACACCGTAAATACATTGTGCAGCCTGGAACGCAGCCTAGCAGTGATGTGAAACAGACGGGGATGAACAATGTGCTCTCAAGAGCCAACTTCACGACCTCACTCCTGCGGCCTTACCAAAGGGGATCCAAGGAGTAAAAGCACAGCGAGCAAGGCACGAGGGACGTAGGGAGCGGCTGCAGCCACAGCGACTGCCCCGCAAACAAGTCCTGGGCAGTGGTGCTGCAGTGCCGAAGGCGCAGGCCGTGTGAGACCATCCACCCCGCGGGCTGGCGGAACGCAGCCGGGCCCATTGAACGGCTTTTCCCTCGGGAAGCAGCGCTGGGATCGCCGCTCCCGGGGCAGCCGCGGGCGGGGCCCTGGCGCCCCCCAGCGGCGCCGCTGCCGCCCTGTCCCGAGCGCCCCGACACGGGAACAGCTCTTTGCTCCACGTGTGCGCATTCCAGAGCAAAGGGAAGATATAAAAACCCCACAACCACTCTGACATCCACCATACCAAGCACTGCGCGAACACGCCTTGCACAGAGAAATGTCGTAAAAGTCTTGCACAAACACTAACTGTAATGCTTAAACACCGTAAAGTCTTTATGGGTACGTGCTTGGCATTATCTGCAGTCCTTATCTGGGAATGTGCTGCTTTCGAATTGTGCTGTCATCCCCAACCCATCAAATAACTCCTTTAAACTGCTTGTGCGTATTTATATTTATGTACACACTCAGGCCCACATACTGGACTCTATAGTTATTTGAGCAACGAATAATATTAATGAGACACAATATGTAATTGCAATATTGCATGACTATTAAGTATTTCTCCTTCGCAATGACTCCCAGCCAAACCACATCATTTCCCTACAGACGTGCTCTGTCAAGTTTACGTGCCCCCTCCTGATACTACTGAACGACAGTTGTGAGCCAGAAGCAAAGCCCGTCTCCAGAAACAATTACAGCAGGAGATGGTATCTGCAGTCAGTATTGCAATGAACTTGCCTCTGAGGCAGCACTATTGTTACTTGGATTACAAATTATATATTGAGACACTGCTCCAGAGGAGTGTCAAAACACCAGTTGCCCTCTAAACCAACTGTACTAATCCTGCTTCCCTCTCTGCTGCATCTATCCTTACTCCTCATTTGTCTAGAGCCACTTTTGCTCACTTGGAACCACCACCTTTTGAGAGGAGACAACATCATCATGACTGGGAAAAGTACCTGTAAACTGTTGTGGGATTGAAGGCAAGTCCATCCCCAGGATAACTCACAGGGGACTGCTCCACAAACCAGAGCAGGCAGCAATCCTAAATGACCTCACAGGCTACACCTCATTACCTTTTCCCATCTATTATTTTACACAGAATCTAAACTAATGAATCACTCAGGAGCAATTTCTTTACACTGTTTTTAAAAACATCTCTTCCTTGTTGGCTAGGATGTCCCAGTATTTCTGGCAGACATCTCCAGGGAAAAGTTAACCTAAATGTTTGTATATACTAGACTTTCATGTGGGTGATCATAAATACTGTCAATAGACGTGTAGCCTCCCCTGCCACTTCCTGTTAGGATAATAAGGAGCTTTAATTGCTACTGTAAGAGGAAAGGTATTTGCTTTACCATCTTTATCCTGAATATAAAGAACACAGATGCTCAAGGTAGTAGAAACTGGATTGCCAAATAGGACATCTGGGCACAACTCTGCTCTTTGCAGGTGACAGAGGATTCAACCCCACTTCTGCCAAAACAGAAGTTATGATTCCTATTGAATTCAGCAGAGCAGGATTTAGCCCTAAAGGACTCTTAGCACACACCTCGTAAGAGAACAAATACACAGCAACTACAGAAAATGAGGAATGGCAACAGGTGAAGAACAAGCAGATCAAAGCTCATTGGATCAAAGCTCTCACTGTCTGAAAAAGATAAGGCTGAAAGGATTGCAGATAAAAACAGTGTTGAAAGTATTAGAAAAAAACTACAGCAGGGCAGATAACTTGCAAAAACAGTAACCTAAACCATGCTGTTCTTGTTACTCTGTTCATATTCCTTGCTTTGTCAGCAAGGAAAGGTGAGAGATGTTCAAAAACAGTGCCCAAAGAACCTTTTCTTTCCTAATTTTTTTACTTCAACTTATCCCCTTCCCATTGCTTTATAAATTATTCTGCACTGGTGAACTGTACAATTCCATCATTTCTATGACCAGCTATTTTTCTAGAAAACTCTGGCTGTTGTTGCAGCCATAAGTAGCTCTAAAATGTAAGAATAATTCTTATTCTTACTTATAATTAATTTTAATTTTATTAAAATAATTTAAAGACATACTTTCAAGTTGTCATCTTATTTGGAAAAAAAGGGGAAAAGACAAATACAAAGATTACCACAGCTGAAGTAATTTGAAAAAAATTACTATCTGTCATTTCCTAGAAACATATAATAGCAATAACAACAACGTTCTGGTTGCCAAGGTGCCAGAGAAGCTCCTGTGGCAGGTTAATCCTACCAGGAAGAAAAATAATGATATACAGAGTCAACACACTCTTTCCTAGCATGTCAGACACACAATGGGTCTGTTTTCTAAGGCAGTCTTTATTCTTAATAGCTGGTATACTTTTACTAACATTAAAGCATCTTTTGTTTATTTTTCTTTCTTACTCTTGTCTGTTTGGCTAATGAAAATGAACCATGTAACATTACTACATGTAAGACACTATGCACAAGTAGGTGAATCACAGAGGAAAAATTATTCCCATGTTTTCGTTGCATATACTACAAGACAATGTAAAAAGATCTAACTGGATCACACTTATTTTTTAATTTGATATTTGTAAAATTAAGTATTTCTACAGTAATTCTCTGAAAAATCAAGGTCTCCTCTATTTTGATGAAAAAAAATATGTTGGCAATAAAGCTTGAATCTAACCTGCTAGGCTGTTGCCAATCAACCACTCATATTTAATTTCCTCTTCCCCTATAGAAATACTACTTTTCTATCTAAGTCTCCATCCTTTTAATCCTTCTGTCATTTTTGTTATAATGTGTTCATTTTATAATGCCCATTAACCCACTGAGTTCCCCTCAGTGTATTTATCTGAGTATGTGACCAATAAAACGAAAGATGTGCATGGGCAAAGAGGATGGGGACAACAATGAAGAACAAAGAGTGTGTTGGTTCAGTGTTTGTTACTGATCATGACCCAAACACCAATAAATGTAATGGAAGGACTTTCACTCTCCTGAACAGGCATCAGGTTGGGCTGCAGGAGGGAGAGTCACCTAGTGGTGACACCCCTGGATGGAAAGGAGCAACTGGAAGTGCCAAGAAAGATTCACCTGAAGGACAGGGGTGCCTAGCACTGAACTGTATGGGATATGTTTTCAACCCCACTTTGATGGTCACAAGAAGTTGCCAGCTCACAATTATCCCTACATATTTAGATTCTGGAAAACTGGTGCAAAACCAGGAGATGGAAGTCAGAAGAAAGTGAAAAGGGAATTAATCTTTTCTTGTTTTTCTTCCCAGACTGTACATTTAATAGGCAGAAGTACTTAAAAAAAACAAACAAAACACCACTTCTACCACTTCTGATTTTGATATGCACCCTGAAGTATCCTTTCAAGCAGCAAGTAGGGCTACATAAACAGAGCTACTACAGTAAACAGTAAATACTATTTTGTCCTTAGAACACTTTCCTGAGAATAGGTATCAGATTCACATATTAAGTCCTGCTGTGTGTGTCAGGGATACAGTCAGGGAATATGTGATTTAAAGGCAGACATCTTTTCTGCCCTTACTAAAGTTTTACCTTGTCTACTTACGGAAAAACCCTTCAATTTCCACCTCTTCTCTTCTTAATTAAAAAGTAGAATAAATCACAAAATCTCACATTATTACACTACCTCTATTCAGCAAATTTATTCTTTTAAATTAAAGCCGATGACCTGCTTTGAGATAGCCCTAATCCATCCAGCCTAATGTGTGTACATTCATTACACACAATCCACAAAGACAGTGAGACTATGAATATACCTGAAGCATTCTCATCAGACTCCCACTGTACATCAAATACTTCTTTCTACTCCATAAGTCACAATGTCTTTTGTGTCTACAGTCTTCAACTTAAGCACTCTCTGTACAGTGGCCAAAAGTTACCTCCGTTTTTATCCCAAACATTACCTTCTCCTATCAAACGGTAAGAAATTAATATACTGACTTACACTAACTGCTGTTTTCCTTCCTCAAGTCCAACACTCCTTTCCTCTTGAAGCTTTTGTCTGCTTTCCTGAGCAAGAGCATAGAATGACACTTTCCTTTGAAATGGAAAACTATGAAATGTTGTAAGGGGAAGAACAAGGTTAATTCTCATGCTGACTACATAACTCCTCTCTGCTTTAGTAGCTCCGGAACCAGAAGCTCTCAGTTAAAGCTCTGAAATCAGAAACTCAATGACTGCCTTCAAAAAGTTAAGTTTTCAAAGCACAGAGCATTGAAAACTGAGAGCAGGGGAGTTGAGGGTGATTAATCATACATCTCAAGCTGTAACAATGCCTCAGAACATTACTTTTAACATGAAACTATTTCTTCAGCAGCTACCCTGGGTTTACAGTGAAAACATTATTCCAGCCCTGCTGGAACAAACAGAAAAGTCTGTAAGTACATATCTTTTAGCGTTTATACATACTTAGAAAATGAAAGCTTTTAGTCCTTTGGGCAGCTGGTCAGCAAGAGTGAATCAGGTGGAGTTTTGCTAGGAATGTCACAACTGCTGGTGACTCTCCAGCTTGGGCTGATTCTCTGCCATTCCCTTCACAATGAGTGCAAAACAGGGGAAAGCTCTATTCTGTGAATATTTTATAGATTTTATAGACATTTATACAATGTCTCTGTACAGGCTACAAATGACAGTCAAAAAAATGGGTGTTATTTTATTATGCTGTTAATGCTTGCAAGCTACCTACCAATATAACATAGTGATAACAAAACAAATCCATGATGCAATGGAAAGAAAGGCCACCTATCATCTTCAAAGTGTGTCACATAGCTTTTGAATGGTAGTAATTAATGTCTCTAATGAGATTACTTCATTAGTAGGAATTTCTATTAATATTAATACATGCTAATAGGGGCAATGGATATAATTCTCCATGTAAAGATTCTGATTTGTTTGCAGTCATAGATGTAGTCTCAGTCCAAAAACATTGCATGCCAAGAATAAGTTTTGAGCTCCTGAGTTTCTGTCCCAGAAATTTTATATGGAAATGTAAGATGTATACCATGTGTGCCACATGATGGGTTGAATAGCTGAGGATCAAGGCTCTCAGTAAATGTGAAGCTAATGATTAACAGCAGATGTATTTACTCTTCCAGGGCAGAGCTGCTAGTTGATTGTAAGACCTTTTATAATACTGATAGCATGCAAAGAGACAGTCATCTCTTGCAAATAATTTACAGCTCAGCCATGTATTATAAATTTAACTGCCTTACAAAGACATACAATGCAGATGCTATTCCTCATGTTATTGTATGACTTTCTCTACGCAAAACCTTTACTAACAAATAATATTAAAAAAAAATCCCCAAGAAACAAGAAACAAAACACAGACCAGGTGAGAAGCCTGAAAGAGACAAACTGGTTTCAAATTAAGACCGAAGTCTCAGCTCTACAAGCAGGTTTGTGCATGATGGCCCATGGGTCTGGAAAGAGCTCTAAAACTGAAAGGCTCCAAACAGGCTTAGAAATTTGCTTGTACAGAGCTAAGCTTGAAGCCTAGGGGTCTCAAAATACATCTTTCCAATCTCACATAATTGTGCAGAGTCTCATATTGAGCAGAGTTTACAGTTCTAGACAACAGAAGTAAGACAGGTCAGAGTGTACCTGCACACAATTTATGTGTTACTGTAATGCTACAAAAGCCTCATTTACATTGCTTTATTTAAGGAAAGAGGTCATAAGAATTAATGTAAGCTTTAAAAGTTGACACAGTGGATGTTTTTCATCTGGAAATGCTTATATACATGTATGTAATACATATTTACACAGAGATCCTCTGCTATAGTATCTTAGAATCTCATAATTTATCACAATTTGTCAACTGGAAATAGAAATTACAGTATAATAATACTATTAAATACCATACATACATGTATATAATTGTATATATACATATAAATATATATTTAAGAACACACAAATATATGCATAGAAATATGTATTTAAGAACACACAAGTCTATAATGCAGGAAGAAACAGACTGCAGAGCACCCCAGACACACTGCTGCAGGTTTTCCTGACTACACCTTTCTGCACTCAGACCCCTACAGCTAAAAATCCAAAGACATGGCAAGAAGAAGTGCTGGAGTTCCTCGATTACTCCAACAACAAAATAAACTATGTAATTTATGTGCTATAAAGTGTAAACAGACTGCACTTTTTATCATTTACTCTTAGGTTTTGTTTTGTGGTTTTGATGTGTTTGTTCAGAGTTTATATGGTACCAGTACATAGACTTATTTATTTCTGAGGTAACACTGAGAAAAAGAAGATAGTTTCTGTTAGGAGTTTAAAATGCAGACATTTAAATACAGTTTATTACATTTAATAGTATTAACATAATAATTTAGCTGCAAAGAAGGATTAGAAATACATTGCACTTGAACTTTAGATGCACAAATGCTCAGGAACAAGCCCTGTTTTTCCCTATCTGCTTTAATGCATTTCTTGCATGAAATATGAAGTAGCGAAAATTTTCAGACTCCAAACTCCGAGGAATGAAGTAATTTTTCAATTTGAAACAAGTACAGAAAAGACTAAACTGAAGTCAGTCCTTAGTTTATACAGTCCTGTGTTAGATTTATGGAACAGAGAAAAAAAATGGGGTCTCTGTGCCCAAAGCTCAAAACTGCAGTGGGTCAAACTCCTCTTGATTTGAAAACTAGACTCAGCAAAAAGATTTTAAAGGATAATTAAATTCAGTATACATAAACCACTGACAAAACCTAAATTTAAAAGAAGAAAAGGAGATGGACACACCCACAAGAATTTCCAAATGCCATCAAAAGAGTATTTGGTAGAAACCAATGAACATCAGCTGGAGTCTTGACACACAGCCCACGTAGCTTTGCTCCCAGCCGCTAGCCAGGCCTCGCCAAGAGCCATGTCTGCGGGAGGTGCAAGTGCTGCACGTCTAGATGGCCACGGGAGTTTGAAGTACATGGGAGACCAAATCCAGCAAAACCTCAGCACCTTGGGCATCAGTATGGCAAGGAGGTGATGCAGTCTTTGACAGGCCTGCATGACACATGTAACCTGAGCACACCACCGGAGCACAGCTGTGCCAGTGTGCGTGGGGAGATATCCAGCCACTCTGAGCATGAATCACACATGTTTCTGGGAAACATTTTTTTGACTTACTGGCATAACCAATTTATTATTTCTGATATACATGCAAGGACTTGAAGATATTGGGACACAGGAAGCATGTAGAAGCTGTCAGCATGAGAAAATAGTTTTCTTCTCCTCATAGGCACCTCGGCGACTCTCTGCTTGCTTAGTATGGAAAGCTGTCTTCTTCCACCTAATGGCCATTTCCAATTGCAACTAATATCAATTATTAATTTAACTTCTGCACTTGAATTGTGGAGCAGGCAGAGGGTGTTGAGAACATAGAGGCATTACTATTGGAAAGATCAAGCCTGGGAAGCATGCAGACTTCCTACAAGGTGCATGAGGTCGTAATTGGGTCACAAGTCCATGGAAAACCTAAAAAAAATGGACTCTTCTGCATTAGCTGTTCCAGAATAACTCCCCATATTGACTGTCTACTCAATAGTTAGTGCTTGCTTGCACTGCTGTGCCCGACCTATTTTTTCCTGAAGCCTGGTCAATTTATCCATCAGACAAAGTTCAATTAATTCTACTTTTACCATTAAGCTTGGACTTAGAAAATGTCTACCCGTGGACTTAACAGCATGCCTTTGCTTAAATTTCATCAGTTTCAACAGTATATTTTTTCTGGCACCCCTAGTGACATCAGAAAGTAGTCTGGATAATAACAAGAATCTTTATGATTTGCACTTTTACACTATTTGGTCACTTGAAGATGCAAATATTAGTCTCAATAGTCTGAAAGTCCTGGCACAAGGCCGGTGTTTGAATGAATATGGGTGAAAGTGCCTTGAGTATGTCCTTCCCACTTCTGTGGCTTTGGCTGCCTAGGCCCTGGACCAGCTTGGGAAGAGCAGAGCTGGTGGCCTTGGAGAAAGGTGTTGTGAAGACAACAGCCACAGGCCCCAGCAAGGGCGAGCCCTGTCACGCTCCAGCACCAGGGGCTGGCAGCTCTCCACAGAGCCCTTCTTCCCCTGGGAGCTGTGTTGAAGTGGAGGCTGTCCCACTGGGCTTTGCTCCAGTTACAGCCCCAGATGCATCCCCAGTTCTGCCTGTGCACAGCCTTGACCCTTGGGCTGACATCCCAACTTGTCCTCAAGCCCAGCTGCCCCACCGTGGCCTGTTGGCCATCATGGGGCCATGGCTGACCTCAGTCAGGCCAGGCCTGACCCTGATGTGACTTTGCAGACTGACCTTGGCCCTGCCCCTGTGACCACTGTGCTGTGGTGGACCTGGGTGCCCTCAGCAGGCCTGACCCCGACCGTGGCTGTGATTCAGCCCCACAGCCTGGCCCTGGCCCTGCCACGCCACCACAGCAATCACTGGGGCTGCCATTCTGTGTCACTGTGGACAGGCCCTGGTGGCCTGGCCCTGCTCTGCCAGCCCTGTGGGGGGCCAGCATGGGGAGCCACCATGGCCCCACTAACTGGAAGAAAGAAAGAAATACGTTCAGTGCACTACAGACAGGCTGTGCCAAACGTAACACGCCTCAAAAGGTGCTTCCTTCTGCCACCACACACACCGTAGGAAACCCCTGCCCTCAAACACAAAGAAGTGCAAAGCCTTGGAGGAAAGGCTTGACACTGAAATTAGTTCACTATGAAAGGACAAGACCAATGAGCTGGCAGCAATGCTGATCTGGACCCTGCTCTGTAGATGTAAAACCAGAGTTACATCACAGACTTTGATCTAGTTAGCCCAGATGGACAGAGCTAAAAACCAACCGAGAAAATGGCACACACGGTGCCCACCTGACCCTGGCCATTTCTACTTGCTTTTCCTCACCCCGTGTGAAGCCCCAGTCCCTGAGTCCAGGCTCCACTACAAGATAGGACTATTAAAAAAACACAAGTAGGAAAAAACTTGCTATGCAACTTACCAATTGCATTTGGTTACGGTACCCCCACTCAAACAAGGGAAGTCTCAAAATGGGATTCTTATGACAGTAATTGTTTACCAAACCAAGTAAAGGTTTCTAAATCATAGCCTTCCCTGCCATTTTTTGCTTCTATTTGCACTTCTTTAGCATATTAGCCCTTCAGGGCTTCCAGGACCTGTTTTCATAAGTGTTGACAAACCACTAAACATGCCAGTGGCACAGTATCAGTGGTAAGTAATAATAGTATCTCCTCCACAAACAAGACACAATAGAACACTTGCGCCCTGAAACATTCCGGGTGGAGTATCTCTTATGAAAGAATTTCTTTATTAATGCTTTGTTCAGGAAGGGAGCTCCACTGGAACAACAATATACCCGTGTAGTACTGTCCTGGTATCCTGCCTCCTCTTCTTACCCATGCAGCTCATGTATTTTGGAGTTGATTTTAACAATTCTTTGTAATTATGAGTTGAGCCCCAAATCTAGATCTCTAACACCCAAGAAGTTATTCTTGGTGTCCAAGAACGTAAATAGGACTACTTTTGTGAATACGAAAAAATAAAGCCTGCAATGGCAGACCCCTCAAACTGTAAGCAAGACAATATAATTGAAGCACCAAGTATGAGTATGCTCAAATACATACAAAACTGAGTACGTCTGCACTTCTGCAACAAATGTCTTCCCAAGGTTATGAGTATGGAAAAAGGTGAAAACATACATTGTCCACACAGCGTTTTATTCCCACCTTCTATTGCCAGACCTGTGAGAACAAATATCAGTCTTGAGAATACAGTAAGGAGTTACTTGCAACAAATGAACTCAGTAAATGATGTGCCATGAGGCAGTAAGAACAGTTGTGTGCCTGTAATAAATAACTACATCCAAATTATTTATTGTGGAGACTGTCTAGAACAGTCTAAGGAGGGGATTCATCTTTCCCACAACACTCATATGTTGTTAATGGGTCAGCAAGAGTGGAGCACTGAGTGATGCTGACTGTACCTCCCAATTAATTTAATATGCTTTTCATCTTTAAATTTGAGGATAAATTAAAACAAACCTTTGTTTTGCTGCCCTCTATTCTCACTGTCATCTGCAAAATTAATCTACTAAAAAAAAACCCCAAAAGCATAAACGAAACTGGAAGAGAGCAAAACAAAGCAAACGGAATGAGTGCTCTTGTCTCACAAAAGTTCCATTTCCCTTTCCTCTTTTTTTCAGTTCCTATTCATAGACAGTGGCTGATGTGCCAGATATGTTCTAGAGCTGGCAATTAATTTTTTGCCATTCTTCCTACCGAAAAAAAAGAAAAAAAAAATCCTTACACAATACATGCATAGTTAGTTCTTGAAACATGATCAAGAAAGTAGACTGCTATTCAGGGAGGTAGGTTCATTTTCCAATTCTGTGTCTCAGTCTCTCAGTTATTTTCAATGTCTCATTTGAAAGTGAAGATAACAGTATTTCCCTTCTCAAGGATTAATGAACAAAAACAGCACAAGGCTATTGTATGTAGTCATAATAGGAGCATTATATAAAACAGCCAAGTCTCCTAAATAGAAGTTAATTATTAAAGAATACAGAGCTCTTGTGCCCTTTTACATGAATTTTCTATTTATCCATACCTTTTCTGCTGCATCTTCCAACTATTCAAGTTTGGGACAACCTGCAACTGTACCAGCTACCTGTTCCCATGCCACATCCCCCTACCTGCTGCCTCTTTTAAGTAGCTGGCTCCATGTCTCCTGGCTCTTCTCATCTCAGCTGCCTTCTCTGTGCCCTCGTGCGGTTCCAGCGGTGGAGGTGCATCCCAACACCCAATGCTCAGACAGAAGAGACATCAGAGACTCAAAGCTGACTGGAATGACACCTGCTTGGGCACTGTCTGCCTCTTCACACTCTGCAGAGGGAGGAGCTGCCTTGGAGATAAAAGGCAGTAGCTCCACCTCTGTATCCCATAGCTTCATGCCATAATGCTGCTGAGCCTTCCTACAGGCATTGCCAGTTCCTCTGCTACCTGCCAGGTTCTGAAGTGCTGTCCTGAAGAGATGGAAAGCAGTCAGCCTCCCTTCATCCTGCCCATTGGCTTCTTGGATAAAGGACAGAAAAGAGAAAGACCTACAAGTTTGTTTAGCCTTTGGGACCTAGGGCTCTCCATGCAAATATTAGCTGTCAATTCTTTTCTCATTTCTGTCCTCAGCAGTTGCAGAACAAAATTTCAGAAGATGAGCTGGGTGCACCTTGAAGTCTTTAAATCATAAGTCAAATAACACCTTGAATGTTTTTATATTGTGATTTTCAGGCCTATTTCATTACATATGGAAAGCTGACCTTTGGTATTAATAACTATGCCTACAGCAAGCATTTATTTTGTTCTGACGGAAACGGAATTGTTAGGGAGCCATCAGAATGTGATACTGCACTGCGAACATGCTGCATTCCTCCCTGTCTTCTTCTGGGCATCTAATTGTAACTGAAATTGTGAGAAGGAACCTCCTTCCACAAGCATCTGTAAAATCATCAGTTTAATTAGCCCGGCTTACACGACTAGATTTGGACTTCTGCCTTAATACTGCAAATACTGCTAAGCAGCAATGCATGCACATTGATATACAGACGCTAAATTTCATCTCTCTTCCATGCTAATGCTTATGATAAATGAAGTTTTCTGTCAATTAGTATTATGAAACTGGATTGGATGAGCAAAGAAATCTGAAGGTGAGTTACCCAAGTTCAAAACTAATATGTGTTTTCTCTTTTAAATTACTAAATAAGTGATTAATAAGTTCCTGAATTGGTTTCAGTGTATATAGCAGTGAACAGCCATGTAAGTTATACCAAAGCTGACTGTTGCTGCTTCTCTGAACCTGTTTCGGGAAGAAGGAGGCAGGTACGGCTGGTTTGGTGGTAGCGCTCAAAGGTACTGCTGAGAGGAGCCACGAGAGGGCACTGGAGAGAAATCAGGCCAAAAAATGCAGTCCTGGGAACCAGCAGCCCAGGACACAGCAAGAGCTCTGCGCCCTGCCAGTAACAAGAATAAATCACGGTCCAACAAGACACACAGTTCATTTCTGTATAAAAGTGCAAGCTATACTGAGAGGTCTCCCAGGCCAGGCTTAGACGTCTGAAGCCTGCCAAGGGAGCCAAGAAAGGGCCAATGGTACCCAGACAACGTGCTGGGGCATCAGGAGGAACGGGGTGGGGACAGCACCAAGTGCAGCTGAGAACTACACAAATGCACACAACTGACAACCTAACTCACACATTCCTGCTCCACACACCGGCTACAAAGAGAAAGGGAGACCAGAGAGGTTGCATAAAGCAACCTTTTCCCAGAAAATATCCCCAGTATACATTTACTTTCACAAAGGCGTGGGCTGTCTGGCTGAAGAGAGATGCAGTGGTTCTACCCAGCTTCCAGTGTAGCTAAGCAATAAGAAAATAAAAGAAGTATATATACATTTATCAAGAAACAACTACAAGCTCAACATGTTTGGGGAAGTCACAAGAAACCATAGAGAATGTCAGGATTCATCTTCAGATCTTATTTCTTATTTTGTCTTTCAAAATTAGCTGGTGTTAACATTTTTTCAGGATATCAAATGCAGCTTGTTCCTGATTTTTGGATTCCAGAGTTATATCTGGGAATGGATTTCAATTTTTCATTGATCTTTTAAGAGATCAGTGGCAGACAGCTACATGCTTACTCGTATGACATCAAACAGCATGGACAAGATCAGTGCAGTCATTAGAACTTGACTTGTGGTCTGCCAGCAAATGCTTCATTCCCTCTGTCAATCCAGTCTAGATTGGTCTATACAGCAACATGCTATGTTGTAAATACAGATGGTCACTGAAAAAACTTGACTAGTTTGTTATTGACCATTGGTTGTTATTGATTTGCTCCCTGGCCCTGCCCAGCTCCAACTAGCTCTTTCCAAAACCATGCTCAAAAGCAGTTTGAAGGACAACTCTCTTTGTGCAAAAAGAGCAGTATTAATGAAATTGCTCCTTCTGTTCCACAGCATCTCCTACACGCCTCATTTGATTGACAGCATAAATCAAATAGCTTCAAAATCACACTTTGAAAATATCCCAGGAGTGGGCTGCAACAGTTCTCAGGCATTATTTTAAAATTTTTAAACTGAAAAAAATGAAGTCTATGAAGTTAATTATCAAAATAATAGTAATAAGAATGACAAGGAGGCAGGCATATGGGACAAAGAGGAACAAATGCAATTTTGTATAGAGCCTCTGAAGCTCACTGTGGTCATATAGGAACTGCAAGATTTGCCCCTTCAGGGTGATCACTGTTATTACTTTGATTATAGTAGCACAAGGCAGCACCACACAGACTGGAACCCGTCTACTCCTGATGGGAGTCTTCTGGCCTGAAGAGCTTACAGTCTAAATAAGACCAGGCAGACAAGTGGAGTGAGAAAGTACTTTTATTAGGTCCAAGAGAGATTAAGAAACTTGCCCAAGGACACATACCTTTGACAGATCCAGGGTTTAACCTAGATATTCAGTATGGCGCCTGGTCATAAACACTTCACCTACCTTCTGCACAGCTTGTGAATACCTGTTCAGCTGAGATTTAAATAGACTATATCTCAGTGAAGCATCACCAGAAACACCCTGTTATACCATGTTTCTTTTGACAGCTTTTGCATGGGGAATATTTTCTATTAACGAAGTCCTAAGCACACAGATAAAGGAACAAATAGAAGTTTGGGGGCAGGTGAAAGCCCTGAGCTCAAGAGCAGGCTACTGCTTCACAAGGCTCTCTACATCATTGGAAGTTTCAATGTATTTTCTTTGGCTTTAGTCTCACTGAGAGTTTTAAACTTACAGCTCTCCAGCTATGTAATTCTATGTATCCAGCAAAATATTCGTCCTTTTTGGGGGGGTCATAATGAGACACATGAAACAGAAATTAATCAAAAAAAGAAAAGTAAAAAAAAGTATGGAAGAAAGAAATCGCCAAACTTAATTCAGTCTGGGTTCACATGCCACAGAAAACTAAGACAAGTTTTAGACGTAAGTCAGTGTGGACACATAATGTTTAACCATGCCCATCATAAAATCCACTTTACTGAAATAAAAAATACACAGTACAAAAATCCACTTGACGGAAATGTTACTCATTAACATTCCTTCTACATCTTACACGAAAGCCTTGCTTTTGAAAAGCGCCCATTTGCAAATCTGAGGGGACACTGCCTCGCACTTCAAAACATACCAAAAGTCACACCTGCGGGAAGAAATGATAACCTTTAATAATAAACGGTGCATTTTCCAGCATAATTTCTGTTAATTCCTTGACCTTTGCTTTCACTATCAACACAAATAGTTTTGATGATTGCACAAAGGAGAAATATGAGCTAGAAGCAAGGTCGAGGTGTTCTACACCTTCATAAGACAGAGGGAATTCACTTAAGTGACTTTCTAGAGTCTTGTGAACAACCTTTCAGGCAGGTGAGTGCCTGGCTTCATTTCCAAAAGCTGCCAGGATGGACTCGAAAGCCGCAAAGCTATCACGTTTCCCTGCTAGGTCGGGCACAGCTTCCCCGTCGCCGTGGTCTCCCGGGTACCGGTGTTTAGCCCACACCCCACGCCAGCGGCACGGTGAAGCACAGAAGCGGCCTCCTCCTCCTCCCCGGGGAAGGAGAGGTGCCACGGGGAGCCGCAGCCGTGACTCAGAGCCGTCTCTGTCACAACACGCGTTTCCCAAACGTCCCGATGCTTCAGATGCCCGGGATAGCCGGCTCCGGCGGCAGCCGACGCTGGCGGGAGGCACTGGCGCTCCCCGGTGCCCCGGCAGGACCGCCGCTTCCCGCTGGGAGCTCAGCTCACCCTGCCGCGCAGCACCGCTGCCCCCCCGGTGCCTTGGCGGCGCAGACCCTTCCCCGCGGGGCGCCCGCCCGCCGCCCCTTTTCCCGCTCTTCCCGTCGGGACGAAGCGGCCGGGGGCTCCGGCGCCTGCCCCCGCAAACCCTGCTCCTCTCCCTCCACCTCCGCGACGGGCACCGATGGGATGGGGGTGAAAGCCTGTACCTGACTCTGTCCTTCTCTGCCCGCCGGAGCTCCGCGTCCCTCTGCAGCACCTGGAAAATCGCCCTGGCTTCCTCCTCGTTCAGAAAACTGAGATCTGGCCCTTGGGGCGCTGCGCTCATGGCTTTTCTTATCGGCGGGCGGGCGGGCGGAGGCGGGCGGGCAGCGCTGACCCCCGCGGAGCGTGGAGC
>VZRZ01005950.1:0-11706 GCA_013398175.1 Climacteris rufus | reverse complement strand
GGAAGAGCTGAAGGCTTCAGGGACCAGGCAATGAGCACGGGGACAGCAGGGGGTTTATCAGGATACAAGCAGGGGAGAGTAACCAATTGGGGTACACAGATTTACATGGAACCAATGGGGAACTGAACAGCCATGAAGCTTCCAGAACATAACTTTATACCGACCATGAAGTAATGCCTTAATTAACCAATGAACTGAAACATGTAAACAACACTGCAAGGGACGCTGGGGGTGAGCCACAAAGCCCACCCTGACAAGAGAGTGTGGCTCAGACAGTGGCAGCCTCAGGCTGATTCTGCCAGTCCTGAGCCTGTGAGGCTGTGACTTTTGCCACATACACCGCCACAACTCTCCATATAAAAGATGGAATTAGAATATGGGGTTCTACATATTCTGTATTTGTGTATGGTATAGAAATGGTGGAGAGGACTTGACTTTGGCATTTCTTCAAGTACAAGAATGAGGGGTCATCAAATCAATCTAACACAAGCTAGATCCGTGGCTGTAATCAGGAATATGTGTTTCACGTGCCTGCAGAGGCCTCCTGATCTTAGACAACAAGTTCCTGAGGATTTCTCCTCTTTTATGCCTTCTGGTCAGCTGTTCTGCTAACGTGATCATGACCAGCTCCCATGAGATTTTGTTGGAGTGGCTGTCCTCAAATAGCTTTTGGATATTTACAAATACTACTAAAATTTGTATCCTTAGGAGCAAACAGATCCCCTCGATACCAGATGTTCTTCACTGTCAAAAATTGAAAATTTTTCTTAAAAATTTTGCAGTTCACCAGCAGCAGCTAAAAGAGGGGTGTCAGAGTTGAAACAGAGTGGTGTCAAGATACAGGGGCATACAGAGGGATAGATGAGGCTGCTCTGTTATGATAAGACAACTTTATAGGCCTGGGAGTAGACCAATTCAAATGACCTGTGCATTTTCATATGCAAACTGCTTCCAGGAATTAGGTTCAAACTCAAAACTTCTCTAGTTGTACCTTAATTTCTTATCAGCAGCTTTCATGCTTGTGCCAGACTCAGGTTTATGTGAACCAGCACATGAGGAACATAGGCAAGGCATGCAAGTTCAGGTCCAAGCTCATATGAGAGTAAAGACATAGCTCAAATGTCCCTGTGCTTTCGTGTTGTATAAAAGCTAGCCCAAATCTGACTGCTGCGTCTGACCTGGTTTTGGCTGGGATAGGTAGTTAATTCTTTTCTTAGTAGCCGGTATTGTGTTGTGCTTTGGATTCAGTATGATAACATGTTGGTGACGCTGATGACTTTAGGTTGCTAAGTAGTGTTTTTACCAAGTCAAGGACTTTTCAGCTTGTGCCCTGCCAGCAAGAAGGCTGGAGGGGCACAAGAAGTTGGGAGGAGACAGAACTAGGACAGCTGACACCAAAGACCAAAGGCATATTCTGTACCACATGACATCATGCTCAGTATATAAATTAGGGCAAAAGCTGGCCAAGGGCTGCTGCTTGGGAACTGGCTGGGCACCAGTCAGCAGGTGGTGAGCAACTACATTGTGCATAACTTGTTTTGTATATTCTAATTCCTATTATTATGATAATTAACATTTTTCTTCCTCTTCTATCCCATTTAACTGTTTTTATCTCAACCCACAAGTTTTCTCACTTTTACTCTCTGATTCTGTGCCTCTGGGAGTCAGTTTAGTTGCTGGATGGGGTTAAACCAGGACAGCATCATAAAGCTATGTATAGTCCCTGGAATTGCTACAGCTCCATAGGGTGATATATTTGTTCTTTTTTCACAAAAAAGCCTCCAAACCCTAATAAATTTTAGAGCAGTCAGTATGGCTTTACCACAGATTTCTCTCTGCCTTCAATGATTACTGATTTGGGGATGAAAGGCAAGCAATGGATATTGCTTATTTTGACTTTAGCAAGATTATCAAGACTGTGTTTGGTTGTATCTTTGTAACCATGTTTGAGAGGTTGATGAAACAAATTATTGGACCATCAGGCTCAAAGATTTCTGGTTAGTAGCTGAAAACTGGCAGCCAGTTAGGAGTGTTATTCTTCTGAATTAGATTGTGACCCTGGTGGTATTTAACTTCTTCACTAATGACTTGAATGATGAAACAAAATGTATCCTCATTAGCATGTGACATTAAATTGTGGGGAAAAGATGGCATGCTGGAGGGCAGGGCAGCTATTCGGGAGGATCTTAACAGGCTAGAGAGATGGCCTGACAGAAACTTCTTGAAGTTGAAAAAGGCAAGTTAAAAAAAAAAGTAAGTTAAAAAAAGCAAGTAAAGCTCATCTAAAGCTCTAAGATACTATGCCATTGTACAATTTGACAGACTAGAACACAGTCTTTTAGGAAAGGACCTGGGGGTCATGGAGAACAACCCAAACATGAGCCAGCGATGTGCCCTTGCAGCAACAAAGCCTAACTGCATGTTGGGCTGCATTATTAAAAGTGTAGCCAGCAGGCCAGGGAAAGTGACTTCCTTGTGAACTCAAGAGGCTGCATCTGGAATGTTGTGTCCACTTTTGGACTCCCAAATGCAAGAAACATTAGCATTTGGGGACAAGTGCAATGGAGGAGCATAAAGCTGACCAGGGGGCTGCAGCCTGTGACGCATGAGTAGAGGCTGAGACAAATGGGTTTGTTCAGTCTGAAGAAAGAGTTAAGGGGAGTTAATTGGTCTGTACAACTTTTTAGGGGATGGTTACAGAGAGATCTCCTGGAGTCCAACACAAAAGGACAAGTAATAATGGACATAAATTCCATGAAAATATTCTTATTCACCATTATTAAAAAAAAAAAAAATCCTAGATCTGTTTGGGTTGAAAGGGGCCTTTAAAGATCATCTGGCCCAACCCCTCCAACCATGAGCAGGGACATCTTTCACTAAATCAAGTTGCTCAAAACCTCACCCTGCCTGACTGTGAAAACTTCCAATGATGGAATAATGGTTGATCCAACACTACAACAGGTTGTCTAGGAAGGTTGCAGATAAGCAAAACTTGACTGGGGAAGGCACCGAGCATTTAACACCGCAGTTAGCCCTGCTTTTAGAGGGGATTCAACCTGACAAGTTCCCGAAGTCCATCTAGATTACTTTTTGCTTCCAAGTGGTTTATAGTATATATGTCACACTTAGCTCTTCAAAACAAAAATTTGCAGAGACAAATAATACTTCTGTGTTCTGACTGCAAGATGTAAATGTAACCCATCATGAGGAAGTTTGTTTCATCATATATATCAGGTCATCTTTTACTAGAAACTAATAACCAGATTATCAGAGATAGTAACTACCAGCAACCATGACTGGTGTCCTTAGAATATAATAATTTCCAGTGCTGGGTGGAGAGGAAAGGTAGTAAATTTTACAAAAATTATTACTTCAATTTTCATTTAATTAACAAAATTAGAATAAATGAAAGACAATTTAAAATATCTCACCATCTATAATAAAGTTGCATAACAGAAAGTCTTAATGATATATTTAGTTAGATTGCTTTTAAGCTAAAGCCATATCATACTTGGTTTAAACCCTGAAGCAAGTACAATTATTAATGCCTCAGAGAAACTCTGGCTTTATTTACATGCTCTGTTTTGGAGAACAAGATACAGCAACTATGATATAGCTAAATCAGAATGTCTCTGTGAATATGCCAGGGGAAATTAATATAAATTGGGGAGTGAAAATGCCTTTCTTTCCAGCTAAGCAGTAGATTGTCTTGAACTTAATTATATCACAGAGAATCCTGTGATCATTTTTAGTGCTTAACTTCAAGAGTGCTTTTATTGCAAGAGAATCACAAGAATAAGGCAAAATCCTTACTTTATTGTGTTTGCTTAAACATCCCTAACAGTGGAGGGGAGACGAGTAACCCATTCACATCCTTCTTTTAAATATCAGTTTCAACTGATGTTGGTCCACTATGAACAGAGTAGATCAGAAGAATAAAGAGTATTATTGAGTAAAAAATAATTTATGCTTCCATACTTATAGAAAGCCAAGTTCCATCTGGAAGATCAGGTGCTTCAGTTCAAGTCACTGGCTTATCCTCTTCTACATACATTGATGATGAGTCTAAATATCTTCATCTGCCAAAGAAAGTATTTATTTTACTAAATGTAAACATTTGTACTGCAGACAGCTCCCTTTAAATCAATTTGCCTAATTACCTTTATTTTCAATGAAGAAGACCAAATGGTTATAGTACACAATCTATCTCATTTTCAAGTAGACATTTAAATAGGTCAGATGAATCATGGCTTAAAAGAGGCTCTTTCTCTCTATTGAACATAAAGGGAGTCTGGCATGACAAGCTGCAAATTGTAGACTGTATATGTCTAAAGTTAGGTGAGAGGAATCCCATCCCACCTGTTTGTACACTTAATAAGAGAAGAATACCAATACAATATAAAATTGAACAAACTGTCCTCAGGCTTTGAAACAAGTTGTTTTAATCTTGAAGTAATTTAGCTCTTAATTTAGGGTTTGATTTAACTCCCCTTGAAGTCCGTAGCTGTATGTTTTAAGGGGAATTTAATGAGTCTTGTCAATTATTTTTGTTTACTCTCTCATCAAGTATGCTTAATTAAATTAAATGAGAAATGGATACTAAATGCTTAATGAGAAAGGATATTCTATAAATACAGGTTACAGTTTGAACAGGATTTTTCTGTAAATTAGTTTTTCCCCCTTCCATCTTATAAATTAAATATGTAAGCAGCACAGATAAATCCTTAGTGATAAACATCTTTAGTAATTCTAATTCAAGTAACATCAGGAAATACAGATGTTGTTTCCTTCCAGAGGATCACTAGCTCTTTCATTAATATGTGTAATTAATATTAATTAAAGTCCAGCAGGACTCAGCTCAGTTTAAGTGATGATTCTGAAACTTGGTTTGCACTGTCAGTTTTGCAGAGCTCCACAATTTGCAGAGTGCTGGACCCCAGATAACAACAGGCTTATTGTGCTATTTATAACAGAGAGCAGTGGAGTTGTAGTTGGAAAGTCTGGTAAAAACTTTCAGGCCCTACTATCAGTGATGGAAAAGAACGGCTATCCAAATGAAACCATTGAAAATTTACTATGTAGCCAGGGTGTAGTTCCAGTCCTGATCTTAATGTGGGGAACTGAGGAAACAACGAGCATGCATGACATGACTATGACTGTGAGGAGCCTTTGCCGGCACTAATGGGAGAGATGAAGACAGAAGATTTGTGTTCTCTTTTCTACTTGATGAATTAATGCTAAATACCTATCTGGCTTCACAGTTTATTGATTTGGATGTGCAACTGGTACAGAGGTCTTGAAGGAGGAAAGAGAGGGAAGTCTGTGAAAGGAAGGAGTTAGCACCTGAATGAAATTTACAAACTCTAGTGTTAAACTCTACACTTGTTACCTAACTCAGTTTCTACTTCTACCTGTAAATCTGTTCCAGAGTAACAAGTGTGAGATTCTGAAGCCAGAACATTACTACGAGCTGCATGAGCAGTGTGGGAGAGAAGGCTGCCTTTCCTTGGCTCTATGCTGAGAACTGTGTGTTACTAGTTCCCCAGACAACCCTTGTTTGAAAACCCTAGTGCAAAGGCAAAAGAGGTCAGCTTGGAAGGATTTTAAACATATTAAAAACTGAAGAAGCAACTCTACATATTAATAACAGGATTAAATAAAAAAAAAAAAGGGATCAGTATAGAGTGGCTGAAAGCAAAGGACTCTCTCCAGTGCACCTGGTAGTAAAAGAAGAGGATTTAAGTGGGTGGGGAAATAGAAGCAACTCCAATACATTAGAAACAATGATACAAAATCAAATGCTTTTTCTTTTATTCAGCCTACCCCATTCTTGTGGTATGAGATTTTCTGCTAAACAAGCAGCTCTCCTGTAAACTAGCTCTGCAGTTCCATTACTAGCTTTTATCCACACAACATCCTGGCTACCTTTATTGTGGCACCAAATCCAGCCACTTATGAATAGTCAGTCTGTGTAAGTGTGTAAGGGAGAACTGTGTGCTCTGCAGAGCTCTTTAGTGGGGAGCATGAAGATGATAGCTTGTAATGTTAGCAGGGTAACTTCAGCCCCTTTGGTGCTCTCCTTCTGGGTAAATCTGTGCTTGAATTGTTCTAATTGTGTCAACCTGTATTTAAAAACATTTGTTGCAGACTAACTAAAACCCTGGGTCCTGAAGGGATGCAGAATTAAGAAGTTTTTCCTGCTCCAATTGAATTAACTACATTGGCAGTTTTCTTTCAAATTATCACTTTGTTAATGAACCATACATATTTTGCATTTCATACTGAAAGAATGTTACATTTCTGTGCATTAAAAAGTGACTGTACTATGTAATCCATTACTTATTTTTTCACAAGAAATAATGAAAAACTGAGAAATTGTATCAATACTGCAAATGGAAGGCATTAGAGGCTACACAAAGACACATATATTAATTACAGTTATATATTCAAGTATATAGTCAAGTTATATTGATACGACTGCAGCACTTTCTGGTAATTTTTGGTACAATGACCAGTGACATGCTGAAAAATTTATGTATGTTCTCATTTCCCTGTAATACCATCCATACATTTTGCCTTATACTGCTCTATTTAATCAGATGAAAGAATCACACACAAGTTTTATAACACTATAAAGATAGGATGAGTTTAATTTCTTTCATTACTAGCACAAAAATTTTAGTAGAAGTATTTTTGATGGCACAAGAGCTGTCAACATAATCAGTTTTAACTTCTTGTTTTATTTACAAGCATACATGATCTACATAAAAGCATTTCTTAAGAGCAAAAGAAAAATACAGAACCAAGATGGCAAAGCCTTAGTAGTGTCTGGGCTTTAAAGGCAAGGGGATTTATGAGATGTACATGTTCAGTAAACAACCACATTTATGATGGTGGAAATGTTGCCACAGGATCAGCACGGCAACAGCAATTATCAAATCAGTGAAATTGCACAATAATGATTTTGTGCCATATATAGAATGGAAATTCTATCTACTCTCATGGGCTAATTTGCAAGGACTTGCCTATCCTGCAGGTTCTTGGATACCAGACCTATTGCAGTACAGAGATCCTTATGTAGTGGTCCTAATCCATTGGTTAATGATTCTCATTCTCTTCTCTTGAGCTGTGGGCTTCCTGAGTCAGTGGGCCCTGAGTCATGGTCCCTGTCTCCCCTGCCAGAATTACCTCTTCCCCAGTTGGAGCTGGGTTGGCTTTATTAATTTCTTCCTTTTCTTGGAAGTTCTGGCAAATTTCATGGTGGCCCATGGATTCCCCATTCTTTGTGTCCACTGTCAGTGGTACACTCTTCTTCCCAAGCTTTGGGAACCTCCCCCTGGATCTGAAATCATTGAAGCCTGTTAAGCCCTAAACCTTAACAATGTAGTCCTACCAACAAGCAATTTGTTCTTCTAACACCCAGACACCACTTAGAGTTTGTTAGCTGCTATCTGTTTAATGGATTAAATCTCCTTTCTTGTTAATTAGGCTTGAAAGTACACAAAGATCAAAAATCAAAAAGTATCCTTTCTTATGAAAATTTTATATATTCCACACTTTGCAACACTGGGACACCTGACAGCCTATTTTGGGGATCAGTTGCTGCCTCAGGAAATAGAAAATGGCACTTTCAGGATTGACTACCTTAATCTGGCAGAATGGACTACTTAAGCGTTGTAGCACATTGAAAAGCAATGTTGCATTACCTGGTTAACACACTATTACTCAACAACAGCAGCAGCTGCCAGCAGCTCCCAGCTGGACAAATAATTAATATGGAGAGAGTTAGGAGCTGCCTATCACCCTCAGCTTCTCTCCCCTGTATGGACAGCCTCTGGTAATAATAGCTACATTTTGTAGGATTGTAAAATTCATTATCTTGTCAGGAACTGAACAAGCTGTCCGAGGGATGGGGATCAGAAGAACAGTAATGTAAAAACAGACAGTTCCTAAGGAGAAGCTGAGTCCAGAACAGCAAAAATTTTTCCTCTCTCCTTAATTTCCTTGGCTCTGTGATACTTGGAAAAGATGCTCAAAAAGGACACAGAAATAATTGTGCCTTTGCAATTAACCCTTGTCATGGATGATTAAGTCAGAGTACCAAAAATACTTTTTCATTCAAACACCTCCTCATTCAAGATGAGAAGCAAAACCAGTTCTTCCTCCATGTCCTGATGGTGACACGTGTACCTGTTTTCCATCAGCCCTGCTGACAAAGAACAGATCTGTATTCATTCAGGACAACAAAAAGACTTTGTTAGCCAAGGCAAAAGTAGTTTGTGTGCTGTAGTGGCTGACCTTGAGCTCCCACCTAATCTCTTGGTTACTCCTCCCAAGAGGGATGGCAGAGATACTTGGAAGAGCAAAAGGCATAAAGTCATGGATTGAGATAAAGAGTTTGATATGTGACGAAAAGCTACATGTCCAAGCAAAGCAAAATAAGGAATTAATCCACTGCTTCCCATTGGCAGCAGATGTCCAGCTGCTTCCTGGGAAGCAGGATCTCAGCACACGTAACAGTTGCTTGTGGTGACAAATGCTTTAACCACAAACATCTCCCTTTCCCATAGATTCCATAGGTGAGCATAATGTCATATGGCATGGAAAAGCCCTTCAGTCAGTCTGGGTCATCTGTCCCGATTGTGTCCTCTCCCAGCTTCCTGTGCCCCCCCAGACTACTTGCTGGTGGGGCAGAGTGGAAATAAGGAAAAAAAAAAGCGCCCCTGGGGCTGTGCAAACACTACTCAGCAACATCCAAAACACTGGTGTGTCATTAACACTGCCTCAGTCCCAAATGCAAAACCCAGTAGGCTATGAAGAAAGTTAACCCCATCCCAGCCAGACCCAATGCCAGGGCTGATCTTGTTCTGCTGCTGCAAAAGCTGTTGCAAGAGGAGAGAAGGCCTGTGCCATTAGATATACCTATGCAGGAGCCTGATACTTCTGGGGATGGTATATGACTATGTCAATCTACCAATCAATTAAAAATCTGTAACTTGTTAGATGTCTGATTGATGCAGCCCATGGTCTTTCCTTTCTCAAGCAGAAGAAGTTATAATTGTATCTGTGCATATGTTTTGTCAGCATTTGAAATTCAACCCATCAAGCACTACAGCTTCATGGACCCATGCTGTGTTCCACTGCTGGGAAAAATGCATGGAGGAAGTTGGCAGGGAAGCACAGGGCAGGGGTGTGTGGAGGAGCCGAGCTCAGGGCATGGCTTCCCAGGCAGGGCAGACACAGAGATGTTATGGCCAGGACCAGGAGTGGCTCCATGGCACGGGTGTAGCGAGGGGTGCGGCCCCAGGCACGGCTCCAGAGGTGAGGCAGGCATGAAGACGTGCCAGAGGTCCAGGGTGGGGTGGGAGAACAGCATGTGTGCTGGCAAAATGCCCAGGTCCTGGCTCCATGCCCAGAAAATGACAAAAGAGGGAACCAGGAAAGGACCTACCAAATGACCTTCTTACCTGGGAAACCTAATTATGGCTCCAGCATGGGCTGTGGGGATACCTTGCTGGAGCACGAAAGGGTGGAAGCAACAGTGAGGGCTGAGGGTGGAACAAAACAGGCTATGAGGAAGGTAAATGTGTGGAGAGATTGAGTAAGAGATTAGGAAAATGTCATCTAAGCGTAGAATTTGAAGTTGGAACCTGCAGCATCCAGACCCAATAATCACCAGCATGAGTGACTAGAAGGGAGGGTAGGAGAAGCTGGTGAAAAGGATGAGACAGCTGCAGATATTACTTGCACAGAGAGGCAATGCCTAATGTGACAAAGCCTACTAGTGCATAGTTGACCCAGCAACATATGTGGAATAACTTTGACCTGGGAAAATACTTTTGACGCGGTCACTGATTTGTGCCATGAAGGTAAAGTATGATTGACCTAGTTGTGGGAGGCTTCAGTTCCACTCTAGTGCATGATCAGACCAGATTGACTCTTAGAATAGGGAGGGGGAATTGATTTGTTCTCATGAGAATCACACAGAGTGAGTGTATGAAAGCAACCAGGAGATTAGAAAGATCATTGGAGAGCTCTTGTACTGTGGCCTCATGGGGAACCCAAAAGAAGGAGCAAGTCTTGGTCACTGGCTTACAGCCCACTTCAAATCTTCTACTGGATTTTTAATTCACATTATTTAATTACACATTTTTCTCTACTATTGCTTTCTTAGAATTATATATGTCTCCTTTAAGAAAAAATAGTAAACATCAAATTTGTGTTCATACCTGTATTCCACTACAAGAACAAAACAGTAAAATTTGGTACTTGTAATTCAACATGCATCAAAAATTCTGAACTCAGACCTATCTAGAAAAAGAGCTTAGGCTTCTGAATGTGGAGGTTACCCTCCTGCTGTTGTATATTATTGTTGTAGTTAAGAACCAGGACTTTGGGTAGATGATTTGCACACAGAGGATATGCAGAGATAAAACAGGTGTTTTTCTTCTAGTGAAAATGATCCAACAAAATAACCCTGAATACTCTCTAAGTGCTTGAGTTAAGGATAAAAGCAGTTTATATGTACTGAGGAATTTGCAAAAAGGCTAACTAGCTTGCTAAATGGAGATCTACTTAACCATTCACTTACTATCAATAATCTGTTTGTAACTTCATGAAAGAAGATCTTGTTCCAGTGCAAAGTAACTATAAATTGGGAGCATTGTTAATAACAATACCGGTGTATCATGTTCATGTGGTGATAACCTAAACTGTTCTTCAAAGTACAAGGCAATGGAGCCATTGAGAATTTTTGTCTTCTGTCTATTCCTCAGTCCTCTGAGTATTATTGTTTCACCCGCTCCTCCTGAGCCATCTTCCTGATAAAAAGATAAACCCCGTATTTCCAGTGCAGCTTCATATCTTTACTGTAATGCAAGGGTTTCTAGATGATTTGAATCTCTTTATTCAGTGTTCTTTGAGGCAAATTGCCAGTGTTTTTTTTCCATAATGTTTACTTGTATCTGTAGGAAGAGTTTGTTTCTCTGTCACCATAGAAGCCTTTGCAGAATATTAATGAAATCAATTAATCTCACTAAATGGCACATCAATGCAGGTATCCATTTAAACATTTGTGAATGATGACACTTCAACAGCTATAGAGCTTCACTATAGCAATCTACGTATTCTAGTAGAAAGCTGTACTATGGATAAAATATGTGGCAAATAAGATAAAAAAACTACTGTGGCATCTTAGAAAACACAGTGCAACTTTATTGCTCGAATTGGAAGCTCTTGAAATACCAAAAGGACAAATTAATAAAAAAGTGCATAAATAATTGTAAAATTATTTAAAACAAACCAGCATATGCCACTGGGTTTGAAGGATCCATTTTCTAAGAAATAAAAATTTGATTTTGTTTATTTTGAAACTCAGAAGTGAGTAATAAATATGTCACGAGTTCTCACCTCCTTATATGTCCCAACATCAGACCTTGAGTGAGAAAAAAGGTCTGTAAAGGCATGCAGTTGTTTATGACATAAATAAATGCAGCTTTTATGTATTTACTGTTAATGTTGAATTCTATATGACAAACTAATACTGATATCATAACTGTTGATAGGAACCACCTATCTTTTGAAGACTATCTAGGCCATTCTTTCCCATCTTACTTTTAAAGGTTGCAATATTGTAGTAAAATGAAAGTCTCAAATGTTTCTGTATTTTGTTCCTCTGTTGTCATAATCTCCTCTCCTCTCCTCTCC
>VZRZ01005949.1:722-12083 GCA_013398175.1 Climacteris rufus | reverse complement strand
ACCTCCACCCGCCCGGGGCCGCCCCGAGCCGCCTTGCCCGCGTGCGGGGCTCCGGGCTGGCCGAGCAGGGGCGCGCAGAGGCAGGTGAGGAGGAGCAGGGAGGGACGGCCGCAGCTCAGCCGCGGCGCGCGCCCAGCCATGACTGGGACACAGCCCCCACTGCCTCCGAGCCCCGCGGCGAGGACGGGGCGCGGCGGGAGCCGGGAGCCGGTGGCCCCGCCCCGCGGAGGCCGGGAGGGGGCGCGAGGGGCGGGAACCTCGGACAGCGCGGTCCCGGCGCCCACCACTGGCCGCCCTTCGCCGGCAACCCCCCTCCGCTGTCAGGAGCCGCTTCTGCCGGAGGGAGAAGGCGGTAGCTCTGCAGCCACAGGCTTGGCCACCCCATGCCCGTCCCGCAACCCGGGAGCGGCTCCTGTCGCGGCCGAGCAGGTGCGCGCTGAGAGACCGGGGCCGCTGTCCCGAGCGGCGGCGGCTGCAGCGCCAGCGCAAATCCACCCACTCAGCGCCTGCTTCTTCAACACCGTGGTTTTGGGAGGGTGCAAGTGACTTCTAGAGAAAAAACAGTAACCTTTGATTTCAATTCCATATGAAATAATCAGTAAGGGGGTTTTAAAGTTTTTTAATCAGTACGGTTTTTAAAAGTTTCTAAATCAGAATATTTTGGAACATTTAATCCCACTTCTCACCATGATTGACCAGAGCTGGGACTGCCCCACACCTCGTAACCCTCATTGACCATAGCTGGGACTGCCCCACCACTTCTCACCGGGACCGACCAGAGCCGGGACTGCTCTAACCCTCCTCAACCTCACTGATCACACCTGCCACTGCCTCCCACACTTCTCACCGTCCCTGACCACACCTGGGATTGCCCCAGCCCTCGTCACTTTAGCTGATCAGAGTTTGGACTGCTCCAACCCTCCTCAGCCTCACGGACCTTCAGCTGGCATTTCCACAACCCTCCTTACTCTAACTGGACTACCTTGGACTGCTCCAACCCTCCTAACACTGACAGACCACACCTGGGACTGCCCCACTCCTCCTCACCCTCACTGAACACACCTGGCACTGTCCCATCCACTTCTCACCCTCACTGACCATAGCTGGGAATGCCCCACCCACTTCTCAGCCTCACTTCCAATACAATGGACTGCCCCAACCCTCCTCACTCTCACTGACCATACCTGAGACTGCCCCAACTACTTCTCACAACCATTGACCGTAACTGGAAATTCCCCACCCATCCTCACCCTGACTGAAAACAGCTGTGAATTCCCCACTCCTAATCACCCTCACTGACCACAGCTAGGACTTCCACACCCACTTCACCCTGACTGACCATACCTGGGGCTGCCCCATCGACTTCTCACTGTCCCTGACCACATCTGGGACTTCTCTACTCCCTCTCACCCTCACAGAGTATAACTGGGACTGTTCCAGCCATCATAATCCTCATTGACCAAAAATGGGATTGTGCCACCTACTACTTCTACTGACTGACCAAAGCTGGGATTACTCCAATGCTCCTCACCCTCACTGACCATACCTAGGATTGCCCCACCCACTACTTACTGTCCCTGACCATTACTGATACTTCTCCAACCATCCTCATTCTGACTGATCATACTTGGGATTACTACATACTTTTCTCACTCTGAAAACACCTAGGAGAGCCCCACTCCTTCTATCCCTCACTGACTATAACTGGAACAGCTCCATCCATCCTAACCCTCACTGACCGTAGCTGGGACTGCTCCAAACCTGAACACCTGCTGAAGATGGGGGTCCACTTCTTCAGTTTCCGAATGTCACAGGATTTCTCCAAGACCAAAGCTGCCAGGACCTGGGGCTCTGGCTGGCTTTGGTCTCCCAGTCGTGCCCTCCCAACTGACCTTGAGACAAAAGAGCTCTGGGTTTTCTTTCTTGTTGCTAGCACGGTGACCTCCCACATGACAGCTGGGGTGAGAGGGGAGAAGGGAGACTGCTCCGTTGAGCAATTTCCCTTTTTGGTGTAGCTACAGGCAAAAATGGCAGAGGGCACAGTTGCGCCCCAAGAAGGTCACTGCAGCCAGTGATCCTCGCGACTGGCAGAGGGTGCTGTGGCTTGAGCACGGTGACCTCACACGTGGCATCTGGGGCATGAGGGGAGACAGTAGGCCTCTCTGTTGAGCATTTTACCTTTTTGGTGTAGGTATGAGCACAAGCAACAGGGGCTGATGTAGGGTCATGGCAACGCAATGGCTGCAGTGACTCTCACAACCGGCAGGGGGTGCTGGTGGGCCCCAGTGAGACGGGGGGGTGTGATGCTTCCACTGTGGCTGCAGGGGGCGCTGTAGCACAAGCACAGCGCTCTCTCACATGACATCTGAGAGGAGAGGGGAGAAGGCTCCATTTTGCAAACTCATGCGGTCTGTCCTTGCATCAGCCCCGGTAGAGATATATATATATATATATATATACACATAAAACAAAAAAGAGAAACAGCAACAACAAAAAAACCTGAATAAACCCCAATAAGAAATTTTGAAATTTTGTCATCCATTGAGCAATTTCCCTTTTTGATACAGCTACGGGAACAAGCAACAGGGGGCACTATTGGGCCCTGGAAAGACAAAGGCTATAGTGAATCTTACGGTGGGCAGAGGGTGCTGACATTCACCAGTGAGGCAGGGCAGTTGTGATGTTAGCCCTGTGGCTCCAGAGGGTGTGGTGGTGTGGGCATGGCGACCTTTCACATGGCGCCGGGCCGAGAGGGGAAAAGGGAGACTCCTCTGTTGAACAATTTCTTTTTTGGTGTACCTATGGCCACAAGCGGCAGGGAGCACAGCTAAGCTATAGTGAAGTGATGACTGCAGTGACTTTCACAACAAGAAGGGGGCACTGGCCGGCCCTGGTGAGGCCAGGACCTAGGGCTCTGGCTGGCCTTGGACTCCCAGTTGCACCCTCCCAACTGACCTTGTTCAATTATAAGGTCCTTAGAAACACCTCTGCCTGAATTAAGGTGCAAACGAGACCATATGCCAGTGTCATTAGTATATATTTTATTTGATAGTACAGACAGGAGAGAGAAAGTAAGAGAAAGAAACAGAAAAAGAGATAGGGGTGATTAGCAGAGAAAGACTCCACAACTGATGGTTGTAAAGTAGGTATGTTTATTCCAGCGCCGGGCACATGGGAATCCTTTCCAAATCGTGTGCAAGCCCTTGCCGCTTCTGGTCAGCTATATATCAAGTTACAGGTTACATATTCAACAGGTTACACAATATGCCGATACATAGTCATAGCCTATCCCCACCTACTCCCACTTCTCATGTTAATAAGCTAAGTTCCTATACTACACATGCACATTGCCCTCTGGTGGTCTCTCCTCGGGGTCTTTGATGAAGTAAGACGTCTTCCTCCTGATGAAGTAAGGCGTCTTCCTCATGCTGCACTTTTCACCCTTCTCCTTTGCGCAGACTCTCTGAGTCTCTGGCCCAAGTCCAAACCTTAAAGCTGGTTTGAGCTGGTTTGGTTCCAAAAACCAGCTGGACATGGCTGCTTCCCTTCATCAACAGCCTGACATCCTCCCTTTCTGCTTTGGCAAGCACACTTAATGTTAAACAAGTAATATACATTGTTTTAACAAACCATGTTCCACTTAAGCCCTAACCCCCTGTATCAGTCCTCCCTTTTCTATACAATTGGTAAATTCTTTTACTAGTATACTGATTCTTCATCTAACAAGTTTCTACAATAACTGAACTGCAAATTAAAAGAGAAAGCATACGTAGTTGCTAACAATCAATCACAACCACTCACACAGCCGGTGCATGATATTGGGCCAGGTGATTGGGTATTTGGGAAGTCTTTTTCAGGTGACCCACTGCAGGAGAAATGGGACGGACCCTTTCACGTGACTGCATTCACCACAGTTCGTGTAAAAGAAAAGCCCATCTGGATACACTACACCCAGATCAAGAAGTCTCCTAACACCCCCTGGGCAATAACCTCAGCCAGCAGGGATGGACTAAAATTGAAACTCGCCCGAGCAACATGACACTCTGGTTATTAGTTGTAATACAGAAAGTAGTTGAATCAATTAATGTAAACAGTTATATTGCCCTTCCTGAAAACATTGTAAACCATACAGGGGTTAAAGATTGTTGGCTGTGTGGGGAGGCAAACCAGTTCCAATCACTACTGATAATGGTACCTGTTAGTAATTGGACTTTTTTAGATCCTTATGAGTTACATAATACCAGGGCAGGATGTCGACAGGGTGGGTCCTTGGTGGGTCGCCCCTCCTTTCAGTTGGTGTTCATAAATTCCACCATTTGCTACATTGATTCGAGCTTTTCAGGCCCTGACCTTGGAAAATTTTTCAACACTATCCAATGGCAAACTGTTGTGGCTGTCGAGAGAAAGAATTCAAATCTAATTCCCCCCAGAACTGATCCTCAACAGCAGAGATGGTGTTGGAACCCTGAATTCTGAGAATTTCACTTTTTCTGCTTTAACAAATTGTGATCCCCAAAGATACACCTCATTTGATCTTAGACCCTAGAAAAAACTTCCCCTGTTAAGTGATGACCTTGCAAACACTGCTGTATAGCTAAGGTTATGTTTTTAGGTGAACTAGGTAGAAATGTAGACATTTTTTGTTTATGAATATTGTAGTACTAGTACCCAAAATGGAGGATTAGATGTTGTTTTTTGACTTCCTTTTTGTCTTGGCTACTTCCCCTTTCTTCTCGAAAAATCTGTGTTTTCTGTCATTGGTTCGAAAGTACTGCAATGATGGATAAGAAAAACTGATTATTGGGTTTTTATTGAAAATATCCTACGCAACACCTCCCTAATTGGACAATCTACGGAATAAATAATCTGGATGAGGTGTGCTCGAGGCCATTTTACCCTTAAACATCAGGAGAGCTGCTTCTCTGTAGTTGTTTTGTAGATAAGTTTTTAATAAACATCTCAAGACCGAAGAAAATCTGAAGTGTCTTTTCTGTGGCTTATCTCAAGTGTCTGTTACAAGAACTCTCAGAGCGTCAGCTCTACCGTGGCTAGGGGCCAAGGCCCCAGCCCGAACTCCGTCAAGATGGCAAGACTCTCTCTTGGGACTCCACACAGGTGGCCACACAGGTTGTGACTTGCCTAATAAATATTGGTAGTTTCATGGTAATGGAGTTGTAATTGAACAGCTGCCCAGAAATTGGACTGACCAGTGTACCATGGGAATGGTGATACCCCCAGTACAACTCATTAACAGTTCCAGGCCTCACCGGGATAGTAAGAGGCTTGTGGGGTAAAAGAATTGCCCAAAGTGTCCCATCAAACCCATTGATAAGATATAGAACTAAATTTCATAGCTTTGTTAGAGCTCTGTTTCCCACCCTAGCTATTGCCCAATTAGAAAAAGCAATTCTACACATCTTGGCAGAAATAGAACTTCATTTTAATGCTACTGCTGATGCCATTGGACAGCTACAAACTGAAAACGATTCTCTAAAAGGAGTAGTGTTCCTAAACTGAATGGTATTAGAGATGATAATGGCACAGATGAGAGGGGTTTGTACCCTAGTCAATTTCAGTTGCTGTACATATGTGGACCAAAGTGGACAAATATTAACTGACGTCCACACTATTTGGGAACATGCCAGACTATGGCATGAAGTTACGAAAGATGATACCTCCTGGTCAGCAAATGCCTTGGAAGCTTTAACTTCATGGTTGCCGGACTTATCTTGGCTAAAGCATTTAGTTGTCATTAATAGTTGTTCTTGTGACTTTGTTGCTAATCAGAACTGTATATGGACAGTGTTTATTATTCATGTTTAAGCATAATATTAACAGCTATGAAGACTGGAGGACATAAAATGAGGCATCAGGTAGAGAAAGGGACATATTTTCAAAAGCTTGAGTGGTAAAACAATTTACAACAGTTTCCGGAGACAGAGGGGAGCTGAAAGGGAATTTTTATAATAAGGGGACTCTTGTAAGCTTAGCAAATATTAACTCTTCATTTGAAAGAAAAGAGAAACAAAGTTGCAGGAACTGAGGCACAGGGACTTTTCCAAAGAATGAACAGAAGACCTGGAACTTGCCAAGACTGGCACGATAAGGACTTAGATAAAGATCCTACCAAGAGCGCATGGGCAAGAGGGAAGGTGAAAAGTTCAGCCAGGAGGAAGACCTACGGCCTTCATCCAATGACCACCCAAGACGACCACCAGGAGGCAATGCTCACGTGTAAGAGATATGTAAATAATATTCATAAGTTTTAGGAAATCATTAACATCATTAACATTAACATCATCAACATTAACATCATCATTAATCATTAATCTTTTCTTAGAAAGATGATGCATATGGATGTAGTTAAAGGATAAAAGCTTATATCCTATCTTTGTGGGGTGTGTACATGTTTGGTGGAGCTACACCCTGTGCACCCAGTGATGAATAAAAACAAAGACCTGCTTCAACAGTCAAAAAGTGTTTGAAGGTCTTGTATTGCAGATTTGAGAGAATCAAGATCAGTGATGTTTGGAACTTGGCTATGAAGGCAGGCTGCTTTTGAGCTAGGTGAGGTGAGTTTTGTTCTTTTGCAGGTTGACAGCACCATCGTGTGGTTGTTTTTAGGAGTGCTGACTGTGCCCAGGAAAAAGCCAAGCGCTTTTTCCTTTGCAGCGCTGCAAAGGAGAGTGTATTCCCCTGGCGTGTTTCGGCAGAAGCAGTGCGCCGTAGCGCTTCTGTGCCGGCAGTGTTGTGTGAGAGAAGTAGATGGCTTTTGGCAGCCCAGGACAATGAAAGTGCCTGGACTTGCAGAAGGCAATGAATGTAGCCCCAGAGGAAGGGCTGCAGGAAGAACAGGGCTGCTGCTTGGCTGCCTGCCAGAGTCTTATCAGAAGCTGCCTGCTCTAGTCCCCAGTCCTCTGCGAGGCCTCTGAGGAAAACAAGTGCTCTTAGGTTTAGACTGCTAAAGCCAGAGATTACGCTGCTTAGAAGCAGCGGAGAAGGAAAGTGCAGCGTATGCCTTTGAGATGGCTGTGGCTTCTGTGCTGCAGAGGGAATAGTAAGCTCGGCACTGGCTTTTTCTTCAAGAGCCTTTCTGACTTGCTGGTACGTAGCACTGTGAAGGAAAGTGCATTGCCCGGGCATTTTTCGGCAGTAGCAGTGCGCTGGAGCACTTCTGTTCCAACAGTGTTGTGTTCAAGAAGTAGACGGGCTTTTGGCAGCTGGGGACATTAATAAGACTGAAGTTCCAGAAAGGAAGCTGCAAAGCACCGTGCTTGTGTGTGCAGCAAATGGGCTGCAAGAAAAATGGAGCTGCCTCTGCATTTCCTGCAGGTTATCCACAGTGTTGTGTGGGAGAAGTAGACGGCTTTTGGCAGCCTGGGACAATGAAAGCACCTGGACTTGCAGAAGGCAACCAATGAAGCTGCAGAGCACTGTGCTTTTTTCTCGCAGTGAATGTGATGCTAGAAAAATGGGGCTGCCTGTAGGCTGCCTTCTGAAGGCTTATCGGCAGCTTCCTATGCTGGTCTTTATTCCTCTGCGAGTCCTCTCTGGAAAACAAGTGCGCTTCATTTTAGTCTTCTAAAGTAAGAGATCATGCTGCTTAGATGCAGCAAAGAAGGAAAGTGCAGCATACACCAGCGAGATGGATGTGGCTTCTGTGCTGCAAGGGGAACGGTAAGACTTTTTCTTTGAGAGCCTTTCTGACGTGCTGGTATATAGTGCTACAATGGAAAGTGCATTGCCCTGGCGTGTTCAGCAGAAGCAGAGCGTCGGAGTGCTTGTTTATCGGCAGTGTTGTGCGTGAGAAGTAGATGACTTTCGGCAGCCAAGGACAATGAAAGCACCTGGACATTAAGAAGGCGACAAATGAAGCTGCAGAGCACTGTGCTTGTGTGCGCAGCGAAAGGGCTGCAAAGAGGACAGGGCTGCAGGAAGAATGGGGGTGCCACTCGGCTCCCTGCTGGAGGCTTAGCAGCAACTACCTGAGCTGGTCTTTATTCCTCTACGAGCCCCCTGTGGAAAACAAGTGCAGTTAGCTTTAGACTCCTTGAGCTAGACAACACGCTGCCAGACGCAGCAGAGAAGGCAAGTACAGCGTACACCGGTGAGGTGGATGTGGCTTCCATGCAGCAAGTGGACCGTTAAGCAGGGCACTGGCTTTTTCTTCAAGAGAGTTTTTTATGAGAATCACTGCTAGCCCTCAGAAGAAGACCTGTGAGGTTGGAAAAGTGTGATGGCACATACATGTACTGATCAAGGTGCATCATCCTGGGGTACTGTGCGCTCTCTACAGGCTGCTGCGAGAAGGAGGTAGTTTAGGAACGCCTTCTCTTTTGCCTCTTCCTTATGCGGGAAATGCAGCTGCTTGACGGGGCGACCCACAACGTATATGAAAGTGATTGCGACCGAATAGCAGTTTTCACAGGGAAGCAGGAAGCCCAGTGATTGCTCTCTGTCCTGGCACATGTCTCCGTCCGGGCTGCAGCTGGAAACTCTTCGGTTTAACAAGGGACTCTGCCACCTTGAGAGAGTGTGCTGCTATATTTAGACTTGAGAAACAAAGTGCAGATCACTAAAGTGCTCGTTCTTGTTTACAGACTGCAAGGGGAAGACCAAGCCCAGCACTAGCTCTTTGTCCTAGGACATTTTCTTTGGGAGCAGCAGCTGGATGCGTGGAAGGGGTTGGGGATGTGCGAGAGTGAGACAGTAGGATAGTACCTAGTGCTTGAGGGAAAGTGCCTGTCTCCGGGGAGTCTGATGAAGTTCAGTGGATGTGAGTTCAATGTTGTGCAGCTGATCCCACAGAAAAGGATCAAAAAGATCAAGGCCATCCTGGAATAGCCTTCTTTTTTGTAGCCTAGAAACTGCCCAGCCAACAATGAAACTGTTCATCTTCCTTCCNAGAGTCTTATCAGAAGCTGCCTGCTCTAGTCCCCAGTCCTCTGCGAGGCCTCTGAGGAAAACAAGTGCTCTTAGGTTTAGACTGCTAAAGCCAGAGATTACGCTGCTTAGAAGCAGCGGAGAAGGAAAGTGCAGCGTATGCCTTTGAGATGGCTGTGGCTTCTGTGCTGCAGAGGGAATGGTAAGCTCGGCACTGGCTTTTTCTTCAAGAGCCTTTCTGACTTGCTGGTACGTAGCACTGTGAAGGAAAGTGCATTGCCCGGGCATTTTTCGGCAGTAGCAGTGCGCTGGAGCACTTCTGTTCCAACAGTGTTGTGTTCAAGAAGTAGACGGGCTTTTGGCAGCTGGGGACATTAATAAGACTGAAGTTCCAGAAAGGAAGCTGCAAAGCACCGTGCTTGTGTGTGCAGCAAATGGGCTGCAAGAAAAATGGAGCTGCCTCTGCATTTCCTGCAGGTTATCCACAGTGTTGTGTGGGAGAAGTAGACGGCTTTTGGCAGCCTGGGACAATGAAAGCACCTGGACTTGCAGAAGGCAACCAATGAAGCTGCAGAGCACTGTGCTTTTTTCTCGCAGTGAATGTGATGCTAGAAAAATGGGGCTGCCTGTAGGCTGCCTTCTGAAGGCTTATCGGCAGCTTCCTATGCTGGTCTTTATTCCTCTGCGAGTCCTCTCTGGAAAACAAGTGCGCTTCATTTTAGTCTTCTAAAGTAAGAGATCATGCTGCTTAGATGCAGCAAAGAAGGAAAGTGCAGCATACACCAGCGAGATGGATGTGGCTTCTGTGCTGCAAGGGGAACGGTAAGACTTTTTCTTTGAGAGCCTTTCTGACGTGCTGGTATATAGTGCTACAATGGAAAGTGCATTGCCCTGGCGTGTTCAGCAGAAGCAGAGCGTCGGAGTGCTTGTTTATCGGCAGTGTTGTGCGTGAGAAGTAGATGACTTTCGGCAGCCAAGGACAATGAAAGCACCTGGACATTAAGAAGGCGACAAATGAAGCTGCAGAGCACTGTGCTTGTGTGCGCAGCGAAAGGGCTGCAAAGAGGACAGGGCTGCAGGAAGAATGGGGGTGCCACTCGGCTCCCTGCTGGAGGCTTAGCAGCAACTACCTGAGCTGGTCTTTATTCCTCTACGAGCCCCCTGTGGAAAACAAGTGCAGTTAGCTTTAGACTCCTTGAGCTAGACAACACGCTGCCAGACGCAGCAGAGAAGGCAAGTACAGCGTACACCGGTGAGGTGGATGTGGCTTCCATGCAGCAAGTGGACCGTTAAGCAGGGCACTGGCTTTTTCTTCAAGAGAGTTTTTTATGAGAATCACTGCTAGCCCTCAGAAGAAGACCTGTGAGGTTGGAAAAGTGTGATGGCACATACATGTACTGATCAAGGTGCATCATCCTGGGGTACTGTGCGCTCTCTACAGGCTGCTGCGAGAAGGAGGTAGTTTAGGAACGCCTTCTCTTTTGCCTCTTCCTTATGCGGGAAATGCAGCTGCTTGACGGGGCGACCCACAACGTATATGAAAGTGATTGCGACCGAATAGCAGTTTTCACAGGGAAGCAGGAAGCCCAGTGATTGCTCTCTGTCCTGGCACATGTCTCCGTCCGGGCTGCAGCTGGAAACTCTTCGGTTTAACAAGGGACTCTGCCACCTTGAGAGAGTGTGCTGCTATATTTAGACTTGAGAAACAAAGTGCAGATCACTAAAGTGCTCGTTCTTGTTTACAGACTGCAAGGGGAAGACCAAGCCCAGCACTAGCTCTTTGTCCTAGGACATTTTCTTTGGGAGCAGCAGCTGGATGCGTGGAAGGGGTTGGGGATGTGCGAGAGTGAGACAGTAGGATAGTACCTAGTGCTTGAGGGAAAGTGCCTGTCTCCGGGGAGTCTGATGAAGTTCAGTGGATGTGAGTTCAATGTTGTGCAGCTGATCCCACAGAAAAGGATCAAAAAGATCAAGGCCATCCTGGAATAGCCTTCTTTTTTGTAGCCTAGAAACTGCCCAGCCAACAATGAAACTGTTCATCTTCCTTCCCAGTGAGCTGCAGGCTCACATTCTCTTGGTCTCTAAAAGCCGTGATTCAAGGTGGAACTCTTACTGCTCCCACACGGATGGTGCCGGCACAGAAAAGGCACTTGGCTTTTTCTGGGGCACAGTCAGCGCTCCTAGAAACAACCACACGATGGCACTGTCGACCTGCAAAAGAATGAAACTCAGCTCAACAGCAGCCCGCCTTCACAGCCAAGTTCAAAACGTCACTGCTCTTGATTCTCTCAAATCTGCTTTCCTGGGCACAGTCAGCAGTCCTAGAAACAACCACACAATGGCGCTGTGTCACAATCTGCTAATACAAGTGAGGGTCGTGATGGTTTGTTTAACGATCTCAAAATGCAAAAGGCACAAAGGGGATTTCAGCTTTAATCAAATAGTGCACCTTTATTGAGTGCCAATAACACAATTATG
>VZRZ01005948.1:0-20288 GCA_013398175.1 Climacteris rufus | reverse complement strand
GGCCGCCCTCGGGCCGCCATGTTGTGCTGGTCGGGCCGGCGGGCGCCGCTGTCCCCGGCGCCGCGGGAGCGCGCGATGGAGCCGCGGCTCACCCTGCGCGTCACCTGCCGCGGCGACAGCCGCACCTTCGTCCTGGCCGAGCCGGCGCGCACGGCCTGGGCCGATGTGGAGGCCATGGTGAGCGGGGCCGCGGCTGTGGGGAGCCGTCTCGGTGCGGTGCTGGCCGTGCCAGCGAGCCTTGGAGGGCCCAGGAGCGCGCCCGCCCCTTCCACAGCGCTGTCCCTCAGTTCACACGCTGTTGGAACTGGGGGTTCTTCGGCTGCGATCTCGGTTTTTCTTTTTTCCTTAATAGTATGGTTTACTCCTGCTCTATGCTTAGAGAGGCGTGAAAAACCCGTTTTGGAAAAAGATTCCTATGGGTTCTTTTTTTCCTGTGTGAGCGGGTGGCCTTAGCTGTGTTCTTTGCCCTTTTCCACAGGTACGGACACTTGGTTTGGCCTGTATCGCTCTCTAAAGCGCGTTCTAGTCCTCTTATCTCTCGTTCCTTTACTTACTGAGGTAGCTATGGTGAAGTAACACGCGTCTGTTGCTTTTCTGAAGATTTGTCTGTGCCCTCTGGCGTTCTAGGCCTCTAATACCCTTTTGGTCCCTTGGTTCCTGGAGCTTTGTGTGCTCCTTTGGATGGAAATGCCCGACTGGGCCCTGTGTGCATTGGGCAGTTGCTTGTGCAGGTCTGTGTGTCCTGCACTTGGCATAGTTAAGTGTTTGTTTGGGTGTTTGTTTTCAGGGTTGCTTAGTGAAAATTCCTGTATGGGCTGAGGCTGAAATTGTGTCGTGAGGATTCCCTTGACTGTGGTAAAACTAATGTATTATTCTTATTAATTGTGTAGCAGCTGTTCTGGTTTTCTTAGCTTGCTTTCAAAGTCACATCTGAGGAGACCTTTTATTCACTATTTTATTTTCTCGTATTTCAGCTCTTTTTCTAGCTAATATATCGCAGTGTATGTGCCGAAGCTTTTGGTTTTATGAAATAGTCAAATTCAAAGTTTGAATTGCATCATCTTTACTCGTTGTATTTCAGTCCTCTGCAAGAGGCACTAGTTCAGTCTTAAAATACTTGGTGGCAGTAGGCCCTGCAGGAATGTCTGAGCCAGTCAGAATCCTGCTTACATCAAAGCTGGGAGCAGATTACTGTGTAAGCCCTGTGCTGTCCTTAATCTGAGGTAGTCTGAGAGCCAGGGTGTGTTTGTTCAAGGTGTGGTGTTCTGCTACAGTCATGTTTCCCTAACCGAGGGTGACTGTTGTGTGAATTCCTGTTCCAAGGGAGTATCAGTTAAACTCGTGTCTGTCTTGCATTTTAATATATTATTAAACATGCTTGTTGTGTATAAGGGATAATGTGGTTCTGCCTTGGGTTTTAGGGGAACAATCTGTGGTGCTGGGCAATGTGAGTACAGACCACAGTTCCTTCTTGGCAGCAGGAGCTGGTTCAGTCAGTGCTCTCACAGAATTTGGGATGTGGAGCACGTGGATTGCAGAACGTGGCCCTGTGCAGCTCCCAGCTCCAGCTGAGGCTGCTGTGCTGTTCCCTCAGCCCGGGCTAGCAGGACACGTGCCAGCTCTCTCAGAGAGTTCCTGTTGGGAAAACCACAGCTTTTGTAGGTACCTGGTACAAAAAGGTACAGGAGCCTCAAGGGCTCAGCACAGGGAAACAACTGCTTTCATTTTATGGTTCGTTTGAATGCTGCTCATTCTGCCTTATTAATGTAAAATGCAAAAGAGCTGCTCAGCTATTATTATTATATTATTTATTCTGTGAATTCTGATAGGGTGAAAAAGGCTGATCACCTGTGTGAGCTGTCTGCCACGTGCTTTTTAGTGGAAAAGGTGGAGTTTAGGGATTGTTTGCCTTCACCTTCGTGTTTTGCAGTGTTTACTGTGACTGAGTTTGCTAACCTGAGCTTGTCCTCTTAGAATGGGAGGGTTGTTATTGTGTGTTTCGGAGTAAACATTAACCAGGGAAGGTGCAACGTGAAAGAAAAGCTTCATTCTTTTCATTAGGGAAAGTTAGTGAAGGTTGGAGGGAAGGCACTGGGAAGAGTTCAGCTCCAGAGGAATGGATTTGGTAAAACAGTGTTTGCTTCAACTGACAAACTGAAGGGAGGGGTGGAAGGGTTGTAATATTATTCCCAGTTAATAATCATTATTAACTGAGGGCATCTGTTGTCCTGTCTCATTGTGGTTTTGTGTTCTTTTTGTTCATTACAGGTTAAAGTTTCCTTTGACCTGGACAATATTCAGATCAAATATATTGATGAGGATAATGATGAGGTAAAATACCTGCCACCCCCTCCCAACAGCTCCAATGAAAAATGCCTGGTGATGATAATTGGTGGGGGGTCCTTCAGGAGTGTCTGTTGTGCAGATTGGGGTGGGGGAGCGTTTGCCCCCTTAATAAGAAAATCACTGATAGTCCTGTGGTTTTACTCAGTGCAGCATATATATTTTTAAATCCTTCTTTTAGAAGCTACTGTCTTTTTTTCCCACCCCACTGAAACAGCCAGTTGTTCTGTGTGCTCTGAGGGAGGAATGTTTCTGTTGAGGAACTTTATTTTTCTTTTTGTGAGAGCCAGGTAGTTGTCACTGTTTGTGTTTGCTGCTGTGGTAAAGCCCTGTCCCTTCAATCTACACTCCTTCCTCTGCAAAATGTAGGTCCCCTGTCATTACCATATGTTTGCTTCAGTGATCTGCTGTACTCAAATCCTCTGCTTGCTTGATGCAATGGCTGTAATCTCCAAGCAGATTACTGACTCAGAAAACAAATTGGTTACTTCTAGTTGTCCTTGTTGAGTAACTTCCTGCTTGGCATGGGCTCACCCTCTCATATGCTTTCTGTTTATCAGGAGGTTCAGAGGAGAATGTGACTCTCACACAGAACAGAGCTTTTGCAAGCACAGTGTTCCACTGCTTGGATTACAGCTCTGCTAAATTGCACAGTTGGGGGGGGTCTTTATTCTTATTTTTTCCCCTAAGGGGAAATGTCAGGATGCTCCCAGCAGCCTTGTAGGGAAAGATTTTCCCCTTATTTTCCAGCCTAATAAATAAATAAATATAGTATATACTACTATTTTTTGTATATAAATATGTATTATCATATGTATTATAATATTATTATTAATTGTATTTATTATGTATAAATGCATCTGTGAAAGCTCCTTCTGAAATAGTGGGCAAACACTGCTCAGCATCCTGTGATGCTGTGGGGTTCAAATAACCTCTTGTAGCAGTGCCTTAGGTGTGCAGCATTGATCAGTGAGTCTCTGCACAGGAAGAACTGGTTTTTTGTGGGCATTTGAAGCAGCTGTGTGCTGAGCCCAGCCGTGCAGGCAGCAGCTTCCTGAGCACACCAAGCTGGGGGTGCCAGCAGAGCAGGGCCCAGTGACAAACTTGAGCTGCCTCAGAGCTTTGGGTAATGATTAAATGTGGCAGCAATCACAAATCCCTGCAGCAGTGGTGGGTTAGAAACTGTGAATGAAAGTCTGTTTGTTCTGAAGTGTGTTCATTTGAAGAGATTGCAAAATTGTGTCTGTGGCTCTTGCTCACTGTTGTTTCTCTCTGCAGGTCTCTGTGAACAGCAAAGGTGAGCTGCTGCTTTGTTGAGCTGAAATCAAGAAAGAGACCCCAGCTGCTGCTTGTGTTTTTTGGAGAAACAATTGACAATGCTTGCTTGTTGATTTTTGTGGTTTATATATGATTTGGCATCAAATTCTTCCCAAAGAAAGGAGTTCTTGAACCATAGGGACAAATAGGAAGTGACTAATTAATGGAATGTTGTGGCTCTTAGCTGTGCAAACATGTGCCTTTTGCTGTTTATAAAATTTCTTGCACTCTTTTAAAAGAATTTACAGAAGGTAGGGGAGGTCCCTTGTCATGTAAGGGTTCCTAAATACTGTGTGCTAAACTTAGATGTGTTGTTTGAGATGGGAAATTCACATTTCTTTCTATTTTTCTTTAGAGGAATATGAAGAAGCTCTGAAGGTAAATGTGCTCTTTGACTTTTTTCAATACATTCATCCTTCTCCAATTAAAATTGGTGTTGCTGAGAAAAAAAACCAGCATTACCAGGCCCAGGGAAATCAGAATAGCTCAATTTTCTAGCTTTGGACAATAGTTTGAATGTCTTACTACATTCTTCTTCCATCCTGGCTAATCTTGATTTTTGTAAAGTAGTTGAATAGGCAGTTGTGATTCAGGACCCAAAGCAGCAGTGGATTGGTTAAGAGACTTTCTCAAACACTTCAGCTGTAATCCCATGTTTGGAAATACTGGGCTCTAGTGAATCCCTTCAAAAATCTTGCCACAGACTCTACTGCCAGACTGTAATATTAAAACTTATCAGAGTCAATGCTTAGTTACTTCATAAGCAGTTAGTTATACAAAATAAGAATTGCATTCTTTACATTTCTGTTTTACATTATTAATGCTTTCAGAGCTTTTGCTCATGGTTTGAATTTCAAATCTGATCGTTTCAACATAATCATAAATTCCTGGACACAATCCATTGTTTACTGGCTCATAAGAACACTTTATTGTAGGCTGAAAAATTCCAGTAGGATATTTACATCCTTGTCCTTTGGCTTTTAATAAACTTTTTAATAAGCATATTTAATTAATTAATAAGCATAATAACCTTTAAGATGTAGAATATCAGCTGACTCTACTTTGACATCGCTCAGTTTTTCTTTTTGTGTCTTGTTCTTTCCCCAAACTCTCCAGTGCAGTGTAGTGCTGTATTTTTACAGATTTTGTATGCTGACTGTAAGTGGAAAATGTGGTGTCTGTGTGTTCTGTTTATTTAGATTGCACTTAAACAAGGAAATCAACTTCAGATGAATGCCTATGGAAAAAACTCTTCTTGTGCTTTGCAACAACATGAAAAAATGGTGACAGAAAAGCTGGTGCTTCCTAAAGATGAGAAGAATCCACTTTTGCACTATTCTGTGCTAGCTCAGGGATTAGGGGAAGAACTAAAAAATGACAAGGAGCTGACCATTCAGGTAGGAAGCCAAACTGCATTAAAACAAAGAATTAATCAGTGTAATTCGCTTCATAGACTGATTGTCCTCTTTACCCATATATACAGACTGAGTTCAGAAGTTGGTCTCTGTTTTCTGTTACCTGTTGAAGCTCACCAAATAGTTTGAATGTCTTCAAGAGGATAGTTTGATGCTGTCTTTAGAGATACAGGTGCTTTATGTTGAGCTTTCCTAAGTGTTTTGATAAACAGAGCAGTTGTCTCCTGAAGCCCTCATTGCCATCCAGTAACTTCTGTGGTTTTGTCTGTAATTACACTCAAATGCTGATGAGGCAGAAATGTTTCAGGAAAATGTCAGTGGCTACCTTGTGTTGCTTCTCCACTGTTTCCTGAAGAACTTTAAATATTTTTCTATAAAGACACTTAAAAGCTATTTCAGCAGTTAACTTGCTGTGTTGGTTTGTTTTTTTTTTTTAACTTTGCATACTTTTTGTTTTGGTTCTTTTTCCCACCAGCAAAAGTTAAATCAGACCAAACCAGAAGGAACAAATGAAAATCCTCCAGAATGGTTTACTAGCTACTTGGAAACAGTAAGTGTTTTGTCTTGTGAGTGTTGGTGTACTGAAGTTGTGCATGGAAGAGATCTGTGTGATGCCTGACTCTGCACTTCTGACCTCACTGGCATCAGCACTTGTGACCAGGATCTAAATGTCTGGGTGTGACTACAGTGTAGGGGATACCTTAAAAAACCCCAAACCAAGAACTTGCTCCACACCACTGGTGAAAAGTGCATTGGTTAGTTTATGCATTTGATTAGTTTGAGTGGAGTTTTAAGTAGCTCCCACAGTACAATCCTGGTTGCTCTCCAGACCACTCCTTGTGGAGAGCATGGAATAGTGTTGCTCCTGGAGGCTCCTGACTGCCCAGGTCCAGCAGGGCAATCCTCAGAGTTTCCTGCTGTTGAAAGGAGAGTGTTTGATGATCTCACTTTCCTTGACTGTTCACTTTGAGAAATGCTTTCAGCAAGCCATTGACAATAACCTCCAGGTGAAAATGGGGATGTTAACTTGTTTTGAACAGCTAATAAACATCACTGAAAGGCAGTTTGATACCATTGCAAAGAATTCATTAGCTAGTGACTTCGTGAAACCATGTGCGTTTATCTTTTAGTTTTTTTCTCTAGAGTCTCCTTTCCTTTGCCTCCTTTGTATACAAACTAAAAGGGGAAGTTCATCGTTATGTTTAAAACACCCCCAGTGGGCAAATCAGAACTTAATGGCAGAGGCTCCAGAGGGGTCTGGGAGCTGTGATAATTGTTTTGGAGAGGAATTTCCTTCCCTTCATGCAAGGCTACGGAAGAAAAACAATATTGTATGCACAAATACGCGATTTTTAACTTCTCTTTTTAAAAGCTGTGGGGTGGTATTTTCTAAAATAAAAGTTCTGTTTGAGGAATGTGGTGTTTTTAAAATTTTCATGTAGAGTGTGCTGGGGGTAGGGGAGATGGGATTCTGAACAATCCTATGACTTACAGATTGGGAGACTTGTGACAGTGTAACCCAGCTTTTCAAACTTCTTAGTTGGGTCTCATCCATGACTGCTTTCGTTTCTTCCCAGTTCAGGGAGCAGGTAGTGAAGGAGACTGTGGAGAGGCTGGAGCAGAAGCTGTATGAGAAGCTTGTTCCTGCCAGTGAGCCTGCAGCTTTCTCAGAGAGCATCGTTCCAGCAGCAGCCCCTGCCGAGAGCAGCCCCTGGGACTGGCTCATGCCGTGCTGCAGCTGCCGCGCGCGCATCGTGGGCGTGCGCTACCAGTGCAGGTACAGCCCGCTGCTGCAGCCCTGGCCAGGGCCAAGGAGCCACTGCAGCTGCTTTTCCCCTTCTGAACAAATCTGTGTTACTAAACCATGATAAGAAATGCTGGCAGAGGAAGGTCAAGCTGAGATAAGGTCAGCGCTTCTAAGTGATAAAGGGAATTTATTACAGAGCCGAAGGAGCAAGCAAACCAACGTTTCTAAAACACTCTTTCTCTGTTGTTCTCTCCCCGCCTCCACCCCCCCCCAAACAGCCTCACAGCTCTCCCTTCTCCCAGAAAGTAAGGGGAACCCGGGGAGGGGGTTTTTCTTACTTTAGTCCTCAGATGCTCAGGTGTTTCTTCTTCTTAACAATATACCTGGAGGGGTCTCTCTCTCCTCTGGCACCGTGGCAAGGTTTGCAGAAGTTGGCACACAGCCTGCCTGGACCTGCTCCTGCTCCATCCCCCCTGTCAGGCTGGTCTCTCTCTTAGGGTGGGAATAAACCAGGCTTCTTTTAACTTAATTGACTCCCTTCTTGATTCAGGAGCAAAGGCCTTGTTCCCCACCAGACACAGCTCCTCTTGTGGGAGTTCACTCCCTCCTGCACCATCTCTGCTTTACTGTGTTTGATTTCAGTCTCTCACCACAGGCTGTGAGAATGTTTCAGCTTCGATGACACAGGAACCTCCTCCCCCATTGCTCCTCTTCTTTGGCAGACTGGCAGAGTTTGCTGGCTCTCATGTTTGATGTTTCAGTTGTTTTTTCTTAGTTGTTTGCTATACTCCTTCTCCTCTGCCTACCTACTCCTATGTGACTACATGGTGCACCTGCTTACTACAGAGATTGCTTTTTAAATGTACTGTCACAGAGGAGCTGCCTTCCTTCCTGCTTGGCCCAACTGTGGAAAACAGCACATCAATCTCCCAGGAGCCAGCAGAGATAGGCCCTGACCCAACAGCTGTGGGAGCTTTTGGAAGCTCCTTACAGGAGCCATCTTTTGGCCCCTACCACACCCAAAAAGCCAGACCTCCCAAACTCCTCAAACCACCACAGGGAGACTCTGAGCAGCTCTTGGGGCTCTCAGACCTCTGTGTTCCCGGCCTGCAGCCTGCTGTGCATTTCAGAGTGTCTGGTGTTAGACTGTCTGGTGTGTCTCACCAGCATGTTCTCTGCTGTGGTGAGAATTTATCTGCAGAAAAGCAAGGTTCAGGCTATTTTGAGAAAAGGTGATTGCTAAAGTGAGAGAACTTTATAACACTTCCTCTGTTCTCCATGACTCTCTACCTTATTTACATGTAACATGCAGTAATTGTAAAGGAAAGTGTTTTGTTCAGTAAACAAAAAAGCAAAACTTACAACCACTAGTCTATAATTTTCTGTTCTGAGAGTCAGTGAGACTAAGGCAGACCATGCTTCTCTTTAATGATCACACTGTTGTCAGTTTAACCATATGAAATAGGTTTTGATGAATGTCTTGTTAAAAGTGACAGTTTTATTTGAATGAGGCAATTGCTGTAAAGTTAAGCATTTTGGGACTAGGCAGAAGCAGTGGCTGAAATCTAACAGGGGTTTTTCTTTGGATGTTTTTTCCTTGCTCACAGGACATGACAGTCTGTTTTTTATCAGCCCTGTTCTGGCAGGACCAATCTGCTTTGCAAACCTGAATACTTCTTGACTTAGCCCCTGTATTTTCATAAGCATGGCGCTGTTTTTGGCACTGGATTTCAGGAATATGTTCTGTCCTTTGTAGCAACAATTTTAGTCACTTGTGCTAAAGGAAACATCAATTTTTTCAATGTGTGTTCAAAGAAGTGGGAACTGTGTTGCAATTTTGCCAAGAAGAGAGATAATGATCTAGGTATTCCCAATGCTGGTCTGTGAGTGAGACACCAGCTGCTGTTAGCTGGGAGCTGCTTACAGTGGTAGCGTGTTACAGAGTTGTTTCTCTGCAGAAATTCTTTGCCTCTTGCTAACCTTCTGTCTTTTCTGCTTTGCAGCCTTTGTCCAGCCTACAATATCTGTGAGGAGTGTGAGGCAGGAACATATGCACACGATCCCAACCACGTCCTGCTGAAGCTGCGCAGGCCCGTGCTGTGTGTGGCTGAGAACTGCAGCCCTGCAGAGTTCTCACCCTGCCTGCCTGCTACTCTGGAGCAAGTCAGGTAAGTGGTGGCACCTGTCACTTCCTGACAAGAGAGTGTTGCCTTAGGTTTTAACCCTTCTATTTTAAAAATTCTGTATTGCCTAATGTGTAACTCTGGGATGCTTTATAGCCTGTTCTCTCATGCTGAGACAGAGCAGGGCCTCTCTGGGCTGCTCTTCAAGGACACTCAGACTGCCCAGGCCCAGCTTCTGAAGAGGGAGGAGCGAGCTGGGGGAGCTACAGGGAAACTGCAGAGTTTTAACTTGTGAATTTATGCTGATCTGCAAGTGGACCAAACCTATAAAGGTGTGGAGAACTCATGACTTGCTGTCCATTTTGGGTGATGCCCCTGGGGGGCTCTGTCTGCCCTAAATGTGCCTTTGAAGGCCTTTCCAATAAATACCCACCTTTTATTCCCTTACTCCTGACTTGCTTCAGTTTTTGGGCAGCCTTTTCAGGCAACAAGAGCAAGTGGAAACACCTGTATTGGAGTTGAGGTTCAGCTTTTATTTTAGAGATAGCAGGAAATGGAAATGGTGCTGAGACTTTACTGTGAGTAGCTAAAAATAGCTAGGCCTAAGTCATAAATCTTAGAGTGTTTTTAATAACCAAGTAGAAAAACCAGACTTTTTGTCATAGGTGGATAGTAAACCTTGAGAGCTTGCTTTTCTTTGAGCACCCTGTGCCTGCCATGTCTTTGTTCTTTCAGAGACCATTCAAAATAGTTCCACAAGCACCTATGAGGATGTTCTAAAATCATTGCTATCCTGTCTAGTAGCGTGGGACATTTCCTGAAGGGTTCCTTTGAGACTAAGACTGCATTGGCTAAAGAGAAATTCTGATCAGTTTAATGTAATAAGGTGTCTTCATTGCTCTGCAGGCTCCAGAAACAGATGGACAAGAGATTTCTGAAGGCAGAGAAGCAGAGACTGAGGGCAGAAAAGAAACAGCGCAAAGCAGAGGTCCGAGAGCTCAAAAAGCAGCTCAAACTGCACAGGAAAATTCATCTGTGGAACTCTGTCCAGGTCTTGGAAACAAATGGCTCACCTGCTCTGAAATCTGAGAGTCTCCAGCCTAACAACTTCCTGTAAGGCTTGCTGCTAACTGAGCAGCTGGTAGTTGTGCTGTCTGAGCTTTTGTTATGAGACCAAGTTAAAGTAACGGGGAGGGTTATGAAATTGCTCATTTGACGTGTGATTTGTCATCTGGCTCCATGAGAATTTTGTCTAAATGTGATTTTCAAGTCTTTTTAACTGGGAGGAGAGTAGAAGGAAAGAAAAGAAAGAAAAGTGACTGATGGGTATTACCAGAAACTTACTGATTTATATAGATTTAGGAGGAAGGGGAGTGCCTAGGCTTATATATAAATGTGCATGCATTCATAAAACTAACATTGCTGCCAGTTTTTAAAAAGTCTGTATCTTCCTGCTTTGTTAAGTGTTTCTGCACAAGGTCAAGTACATTCTGTGTATTTATGTGCAGTGCTATTCTTGCTTTATTTTTTTATGTGCTCTTAAGCTGAAGTTCATTAGACAGCAGCCTTTGCAGGCAACTGCTTTGCATTTCCCATTCCCTTTGAGTTTATGAATGTGCAGTGTAAAACTTGTATAGTTTGTTTCTTTAATTCATCCCTTCCATTTAGGGCATTTAAAAGTTAAATCAGCATTAACCAGCAGCTGAATTGCTTCAGTTTGTGTGGTTTTTTTTTTTTGTTTGTTTCCTCTCACCAATCCTAGGAGTCCTAACCAACCCTTCCAAGCAATTGTTCCAACCCTAAGTGCAGTATTTGTGGATGAGAATTTGCCTGATGGTACTCACTTGAAACCAGGAACCAAGTTTATCAAACACTGGAGAATGAAAAATACTGGCAATGTGGAGTGGAGCTCAGACACAAAGGTATCCTGCTTTGCTGTTACTTCTACACACTAAAATCGTTCTGGAGCATAATATTTGGATGTGAATTCTCTGTTAGGACCTGGTTAGGATTTCCTTTGGCCTGTTGATTCACAAGCTGGGAATTCTGGGGCAATAACTGTCTAGGTACTCTTTACAGGTGTAGACTGTAGGAGGGAAGCAATTAAGGGTACCATGACTGAACATGTTTTCCTTTAATAATGTGTCCCCCATGTTGTAATGGTTCAGTTTGACCCTGTTTACAACGGGTCTGTTGCTTTTCTGACCTCCAAACCCCTTTGTTCTGCAAGTGAGTGCCCTGCTGTTGAAAGGTGGGGCTATCTTTGTGTTGATGTTTCCTAGCAGCCTGTTTCCTCTATGCCTGGTGCCTACAAGGCCTTTCAGCAGAGGAACTCTGCTCACTGCCCACACTTTGCAGAGGAGCTTGTGAAGTTTAACTTTTGGCTTCTTCTGTTGTACATTTCAGTTGAAACTTATGTGGGGAAATCTGACCTTGGCATCTGCTGAGAAGAAAGATGTGTTAGTGCCATCCCTTCCCTCTGGACAAGTAGGAACTGTGTCAGTTGAGTTTGTAGCTCCTAACATAGAAGGAACTTACACTTCTCACTGGAGACTGTCACACAGAGGGGAACAGTTTGGGCCAAGGATTTGGTGCAGTATTGTTGTGGATCCCTCTCCAGCTGCTGACTGTCTAGAAAGTGATTGGAAGGATTCTGACTCCTGCCAGAAGAGTACAGCTTCCAGAACCAAACAGGCAAGTCACTCACCTGCTGCTTGGGACAGTTCTGAATTGCCTAGGAGAAGGAGCATTGTGTATTATTTATTTATAACTAATTATTCAAGGGGATTCTTATAGCTGTTTGCTTCTAAATTTTATTTTTAATAGGAAAGAAACACAACATATATTGCATTTTTAAGTTCTAAAGTAGTCATTCTTCTTGACAGGCATGAGATTAGTTATGACTCTGTTGCAGCTATTTGTGTAGTTCTTTGAACTAAAACACTGCAGGATTTCTCTTTGTTAGAGCTTATCCTTTTGGCTCTATAATGAGTTGATTTAAATCTCTTTCAAATTACTTGTGTGTTACACAAAATTCAGGCTTTACATTTCATGTTTTATTTACTGTGCCTGAGGGGCTTCTGGGACACTGTTTCTTTGTTTTTGCAGGATGCTTCCTTAAAAACAGAAACAGGTGCTCAAGTGATGGGTGAAATTGCAGAGCAGGCTGAAGTATCTCTGCCAACTATTCCTTTAAAGATCAAAAATCTGCCAAGTGAGAGAGAATTTTATATCCCATCTGTTGATCTCCTCACTGCACAGGTAAAGTGCTAAAATTCAGGTAGAGATAAAGCAAACCACCTCGGGTTTGATGTTTAGGTATGTGGATATCTGTAAGAATAAAGCTGCTGAGTCTAGAAATGGCCACTCTATTTTCAGAAAGAGTACATTGCATTTTATACAGCAGAGCTGTGTTCTCCAGCTGGTCTCAGGGACTGTCCTTATGTGCAACAGGACAGGATTCCTCTTCCTGCATAGGGCAGATTAAAGATTCTGAGAAAAGAGTCAGCTTTGAGTCTTCTCTGGCACCTGACAAGGGCATTCTTAGCTTTGTCTCTTGCTGCCTGCTGTGTGCTCCACGTTCAGTGACAGATACACCTTGTGGGAACACTGCCCTCAGAGCCTGTGTTGGGGAGCAGAGTGTAATTTGGCTATCAGGGGGATCTGTGCTGCCAAGTACAGGTGTGATTCAGTTTCACAGTTTGTTCATCAAAGCTGTGTGGTGTTTCTTGCNGAGCAGAGTGTAATTTGGCTATCAGGGGGATCTGTGCTGCCAAGTACAGGTGTGATTCAGTTTCAGAGTTAGCTCATCAAAGCTGTGTGGTGTTTCTTGTAGGATTTGCTGTCCTTTGAGCTGTTGGACATCAATATTGTGCAGGAGCTGGAGCGAGTGCCACACAACACTCCTGTTGGTAAGGCTCTCACATTCTCTGTGCTCTCTGGAGCACAGGCAGCTAGCCTTTGTATTTCTCAGCCTTGCCTTCTTTTCACCTTCATATCCCCAAGACCATAACATTCCAGATGTTGAGGAATGCTGCCATTTTCTTTGCACAACCAGTGGCAGTGTAATGCAAAGCTAGTTGTTTATTCCACCAGATTATCTTGCAAAATAACTGAGTTTCTTCAGTCTTGAAAGAATGTCCCTTAAATTAAAAAGAATAACTTTTAAAAATGTTACCTCCTGGAGGTTCCTTCTCCTTTAGTGCCAATTATCTTTGCTCCCTGTGTTTTCCAGACATGACTCCATGCATGTCCCCTTTGCCACGTGACAGCCCCTTGCTGGAGAAACCTGGCTTAGGTCAGATAGAGGAGGAGAACGAGGGCAGTGGATTTAAACTAGTGCCTGGTAAGCAGTAGTCCTGAGGAGTTTGGGGGTGAAGGGAGGATATTGTCACTTCTGTGTAGTCAGCAGACCTGATGTCTAAAAGAAATTCTAACTACTGTCTTCCCCTTCTTTGAAAAAAAAAAGATGTTTGGCTGACAAACCTGCAGTCTGACACTACATTAGTGATTGTAGAGCTTGGAGCATAATATATGTAGATTTGGAAATACAAATCACAGAATCACAGAATGGTTTGGGTGGGAAGGAACCTTAAAGATTATCCAGTCCCATCCCCTGCCATGGGCAGGGACAGCTTCCACTATCCCAGGTTGCTCCAAGCCCTGTCCAGCCTGGCCTTGGACATTTCTAGGGATCCAGGGGCAGCCACAGCTTCTCTGGGAAACCTGTGCCAGGGCATCACCACCCTTACAATGAATAACTTCTGCCTAATATTTAATCTAAATGTGCCCTCCTCCACCCTAAAGTCATTCCCTGCTTTCCTGTTACTGCATGCCCTTGTATAAAGTCCTTTCAAATGCTTCTTTTGAATTGTGGGGAGAATTAACTCTCTGCCCTTTACAGACTAGGTTATACTCAAAACACTCCAGGTGTGGTCCCCATACTTCTCAACCACTTTCAAATTCAACTTGAACTGAATTCAGAAATCTTCCAGTTTTAAAAAGGAGTAACACACAGAGTCAATATTAGCTGTGGCTAGTCTAACAAATTCTTCTTATAGTTACTTTGCCTTGTGGTGGTGGTAAAATCTGTTCTGTTTCCTTTTCCAAGGAATGGCAGAAGCCTGCCTTTCTGTAGATTCTGCTGGGGTGAAAGTGAAAGCTGAACATGCATTGAACCAGGAGGAAGGGGAAGAAGACATGAGTGGGACTCAGTTTGTGTGTGAAACTGTCATTCGCTCTCTGACCCTGGATGCTGCACCTGACCACAAACCCCCACAAAAAACCCCCAAAATCCTCCAGAGTAAGTACTGTCACTGTCTGCCTTCTCTGGCTTCACTTGTTTGCAGTCAGGCATGGCACACAAATTGCTCAGCTCAGGTGCTGATACACTTTAATTGTTTTTCCTGATTGGTTTTATTAGACTCTTTGCAAACATCACAAGACAGCTTCAGTTGCAATATGATAAATGAAGAATCTCCTATGGTAAACGCTAATTCCACTTCCAAAAAGGAAGCAAAGATTCATCAGTCAGAGCCAGTGACAGAAAAATCCTGTGGTAAGTAAAACAGGTTTGAATTTAAGATAAAGCTGTAAAAAAATCATGTGTTAAAAGATCTGATGCTGTTCTAGGAAATTTATCTCCATTAGATGAAGAGAGACATTACATTGTTCCAGTTGTAAGAATCACTACATCAGAAAATTGGTGTCAGTGCTCTGAACAAGCAGCTGGTTTAACAGCTGGTTTTTAAAGTGAAACTGAGACACAAAGGTTCCACTTGGGTATTCAGATAAGTTATGCATGACTGGTGCCTCCATATTTTTTACACATAGCTTGAACTGTTTCTGACCTGTTTCTAATGTGTGTCACTTAGGAGCTGCAAACTACAGTGTTAAGTTCTCTGTATAGCTGCTGCTCCTGTTTTTACTGTAAGCATTGATACCAGCAGCATGTTTGCATAGGCTGAACAGTAAGATCTATGGCTCTTTCCCACTCCACCCTCCCCCAACAGACAGGGAAATGAGAGCATTCAGAGCAGCAGCTGAGGTTTGCAGTGGTTTCTAAGTGCTTGTCTTCTGCAGCTGGGACAATACTGTCTCTGCTTTGTCCACACCAAATGGGTAACACTTCACTTTCTGTCCTCCTAGGGGACCTTCCACGTGCTGAGGAGAGCACAAGCCCCTGCAGTGCTGCTGGCAGTTGTGGTGAAGAGGAAGATGATAAAGATGATGTTCAGAGTCAATGCTCCTCCGCTTCCTCAGAGGATTACATCATCATTCTCCCCGAGTGCTTTGACACCAGCCGGCCCTTGGGCGAGTCCATGTACAGTTCAGCTCTCTCCCAGCCTGGTTTAGAAAAGCCAGGAGAGGCTGAAGCAGCAGCAGAGAGCCCAGAGGGGGGAAGGCAGCCCCAGAGCCCCAGGGTGGCCGATGCTCAGACAGCTCCGCACACGGCGGCCCCGGGGGCCGGGGACAGCTCAGCCCACAGCCACAGGTACAGCCTGGGGACAGCTCAGCCCACAGCCACAGGTACAGCCTGGGGACAGCTCAGCCCACAGCCACAGGTACAGCCTGGGGACAGCTCAGCCCACAGCCACAGGTACAGCCTGGGGACAGCTCAGCCCACAGCCACAGGTACAGCCTGGGGACAGCTCAGCCCACAGCCACAGGTACAGCCTGGGGACAGCTCAGCCCACAGCCACAGGTACAGCCTGGGGACAGCTCAGCCCACAGCCACAGGTACAGCCTGGGGACAGCTCAGCCCACAGCCACAGGTACAGCCTGGGGACAGCTCAGCCCACAGCCACAGGTACAGCCTGGGACAGAACCACTGCTGCTGCTGGACAGTCTGCAGGGTCCAGTGCTTTGCAAACAGCAGCTCTTGTAACAAGTTTTATCATTTACTGAGGTAAATGTCCTTAAATGCTGCAGCTTTTTATAGAGCCTGTACTCACTGATTGAGGTGAGTGCAAGAGGGGGAGAGAAGGGAGCATGTGAAGCTTTTTTTTCTGTTGATCTTGACTTCTATGTGTAGAATAAAAGTAGTAATTTTTTGGTCTTGTGTTCTCAGGAATCTTGCATCTCTTCAGCATCACATGTTCCAAGAACCAAACACACCAGCTGCAGAGAATCTCTCTTCTGCTCCTCAGAATCAAATACAAGGAGAAGGTATTGACAGTACTCAGTGAAGGGTGCAGAGTCTTGCCTGGCATTGAATGGGATGTCTTGTTACTCTTGAGGAGAGCAGAAATCTACTCTAAATAATGATTCTAGTTTTTCACTGGGTGTTGTACTTTTGCTATATGGATGTTGCAAATAAAGAAATAATTGGCTTTGTGGATCAGTTAAGAGCATCTGTTATTGGAAATGGTAGGAGGATACTCAAAAGTACTTACAGGCAACTGGAACATTACATTGCTCTGGAATTAATGAGCTATGTAATTAAGGTGCTGTTACAGTCACTGATACAGCAGATCCTCTTGTGTTAAATACATCAGTCAAATGGTTCTGGAAATCTTCTGACTGCTTTCACTGCAGTGAGGATCCTGGATACCTTGGCTGGATAACTAAACTGAGAGTATTACTTCTGTACTGAGACACACTCTTTCTAGTTGTGTATATATTGCATTTCTCAGCTAAACTGTCATTAGCTGGATATGCTGACATTTTTTCTTCCTTTTCCAGAACCCAGTGGTGGAGACAGTCATGGGCCAGGACCTTCTGGATTTTGCAATAGTAAACAGAAGTTCTCAGAATACCCAAGGTAATGAAGCTGAAGCTGTGACTTCACAAACACTATTTGAGACTGAGAACTGCTTAATTAGACACCTAGGAAAAAGCACTGGCTTACAAATTTCATGTAGTCATTATTTCAGAGAGAGGCCTCCCTTCTTAAAGCATTCTGAATTTCATAATGCTGTATTTTCATAAGATTTTGGTTTCTACTTGGACACATCTAAAGGATACAGAATTGGCAAGCAGAAGCTAATGAAGAGCTCAAGTTGAATGCTTCTAAAATTCTGTGGAAAATCTTTTTAATGGAAAATCTTAGGATTCTTAGAATGGGGATTTTACAACTTAGCTATAAAGTTGTCTTAAAATACTGAGACTGGAAAAATAAGTCAACATGTTGAGCAGAATATTAAGTGACTTAAATATTCATAGAAAACAAATGGAAGTTTCCCTACAGAATGGGTGTGTGTGAATGCACAGCTTTCCTGTAGGTCTGTTCTCTGCTGGGTGAGAATACTTCACTCTTTACAAAAGGTCACTTTATGGAAAGTGTACACCCACAATTTAGTAAAAGGTGTCAAGAAAAGAGGAATGAGCTGCTCAGTTCCCAAACATCCCTGATTCCTTTGCACCATAGGCTGTTCTCTCCAACAGTCCTTGCACAACAGGCAGGGACTTGCATTTCCCTGAAACAAACCCTTGGCTTTAGTGACCCTAAAGCAAGCCCTGGTCCCTTCACAGGTACCCCCAGGGAAGCAGCATTGCAGGAGAACTTGTCAAAGGAGCTTTGTCAGTTGCTGCTTCTGCCTACAAAGCATTATTTGCTGGACCCCCCATGATTGAACAGGTAAATGTCTTTCCTGTATGCTGTGTGAGTTGCATGGAGTCACCTTACATTTATAGGTGTATTAGTGTATCAATATTCTATATTGGACTTGGTGTAAGAGTAAAAAGTTGAGCTTGATGGATCCCTTTGAGGTATGCTGCTCTCAGCAGACTGGGAAATCCATGCCACAGGGATGGAAGCATGTCTTGGTAGCATCATGTGAGAGCAGTACCTCACCTTTGGAAGTGAGCAGTGAAGGGAATACAAATGGCTTAACTGGGGCCAAAAGGGCTTCTGTGCCTCAATTCAGCTCTAGTAAAATGCAGGGCCCCTGCTTCAAATGGCAAAAAATAAATTACCTTTTTTAGCTTTATCTTCCTGTGTTTTGTTTCCAGCAGCCTGCAGCTACAGAAGAGCAGACTGCCACTCTGCTGTCCAGCCTGTGTGAGATGGGATTCTGTGACAGGCAGTTAAACCTGAGGCTGCTGAAGAAACACAACAATAACATGATTCAGGTGGTAACTGAATTGCTTCAGATCAGTAACAGTGACTGGTACAACAGTAGATGCTAAACCTGCCTGGTGGAGAGAAGAATAGTCTGCATTGAGTAAACACTAATGAAACACTGCAACAGCAGCAGGCTGCTCCTCAGCTGCTCTCTATTTGGAAATAACTTAAAACTTGGGCTTTTCTTTGAGCATTTGACTTTTTTTTTTTTTCCCCTCATGGAAATGTCAAACAAGTCTTGTCATGGCATCTCTTGAAATGGATACCAGAATTTCAGTTACTATTTGGACCTCATAGTTAAGTGAGTTGTCTTTAAATCTCTAATTTCAGATGAAATCGTTTTACCAGGGAATTGTGTAGAACTAAACTTTGTACCCAGATGAGAACTTCCCATTTCATTTTGTGTACACTTTTCTTTTAGGCAGCTGAAAATTTTCTGTTGACTTAACTAGCTTTGGAAGAGGAACCAGTGTAAAATGCTGCTGTAAAATGTAGTCCTGCCTAATTTACAAGAGATGCCTGAAACTGGCAAGTTGTTTCCTCTGATGATTTAGTAATTGGTTTTCCAATGCATGATAGTATTGTGACAGGCTTACACCTTACAAATTATTCTAAGAAAATGAAATTACTCCTAGAAGAAAGCCATCTTGAATCACCAAATGACTTTTGAAAAGTCTGAAAGTGCAACTGCAGTGAAACTGATGAATACCAGTGAAGCTGTTGCTTGTTGCAGCAGAACGAAGCAGGAGAATTACCACCAGCAATTGAAGCAGCTCTAGCAATGATAGTGCAAACCAGATCTCTAACAGTAAAAGTATAACCTACAGAAAATATTTTGTTAAAAAGGGTAGGAAAGGCCTTTCTAGGAATCTTTACAGGCTCTTCGTAAAAATATTAAATATCTGACCATTATCTTTTTTTCACTATAGTGCAAATGTTTTACTCTGGTAATATCACATAGAAAAATTAAAGAATGTGTAGCAGCCCAGACCTGAATTTGGAGTTCAGATTTTGGTAATGTTTGGGAATGGAAAGAATGCTTGAAGCAGGGATCACATAACTTTACATTAGAGTTTGAAAAATGCATTAACTTAAGCACTTTCAAGTGTACAGTCTCCTCTCATGGTTCTGGCTGGTCCTGTGTTTCCTTAGCCACATCTGTAGAATTCATTTTCCTCATAAGGTTTTGTGTTAGATGCCTGTATTTCATTTGGAAATCTAAGAATTCCCTTCTAAATATGCTGAGAGCTTTGATTCTGCAGAATCAGGAGAAATGAGCACCAGCCACTGCTGTGCAGTGGGGTGTCCAGAGAGAACTGCTCCGAGTTCAGGCCCTTGGCAGGTGAGTGTTGGCTCCCTTCTTACTTGGAAATAAACATTTTTCCTTGCTGCAGTAAGAGACCATTGATTCTCAAAGATTTTATATTGCTCCTGCTTCAAACTAGTGTTCTGTTTCGTCAAAATAGAGCTGAAGCAGTGTCAGTATTGTGACTGACCAGGTTATCAGTAGTAATTTTTTAAAAAACTTAGTACCCATAGAGATAAGATACCATTAAAATAGTTCAAGAAAACAAATGTATCATACCACTTTTGTTTTAAACCTATTTTTATAGATTGTGGAAGATATACTCTTAAATGTTTATTTTGAAATACAGTAGAAGTATTTTGCAGTGTTTTCCATCTCTCTGTACACCAGTACAACTGTGTGCTGTGGACCAGTTAAAGATCCTTCTGTAACTTTCTCCACCTTAACCTGGGTGTGTTGTTTTGAGTATTTTTTGACTAATGCCAACTCGAGGAGGAGGAGGAGGAAAGGACAGGGGTGAAATGCAGAAGCTGATGACACTTTGAAGCACAGTGTGGTTTTCTGCTTGGAGCTGTCAGGCCCAGCAGGATCCATGTTCACTGTGTGTACCTTCATCCTTGGAATGTTCATGTGTTCTATAAATTAACAAGACTAAAACGTTTGAGGAGGAACACTTCATTGCAGATTGAAACGTCAAGTGTGAGGTGCTGTTCTCTTTAGGTTACGTTTTACTAGAGTTTAGATGCTGTATGCTCAGGCTTAAGATAGATCTATTTCTGTTGGCTTTGTATATTTTGTTAATGGATGCATGGTATAATTTATAATATATTCTATAGAGCACAAGTGCCCTGTGTGTCTTATTTGGGGTGAGCACAGCACAGGGGGGTTGGGATGGGGTTCCCACTCGTGCTCCTGCCGCAGCCTCTGCACCAGCGCGGGCGGTGGGCGGCCCTGCCCTGCCCAGACCCCATGG
>VZRZ01005947.1:261907-293649 GCA_013398175.1 Climacteris rufus | reverse complement strand
TGTGTGTGTGTGTATGTGTAGAAAACAAGCCGAGCTGGCAGTGCTTCTCCCATTGGCTTCGCGCGCTTCCAGGGGGCGTGGCCGCCTCATGAATAACCGAGACCCCACCCGCCGTCGCCATGGCAACATGCAAATCGCGCCGCTCCGCCGCCGGTGATTGGCGGGCGCGGCCTTGGCGGGCCGGGGGCGGTGCCGGGGCGGAGGGGCGGAGGGCCGGGCAGGGAAGGGAAGATGGCGGCGGCGGAGCGGAGCCGATCCCCAGTTCCTGGGGGCTCCCCGGTGCCGGCCTGTATGTTCGCTCCGGAGCCCGGCTCCCCGGGCGGACGGCCTCGCGTGGCGGCGGCCTCTTGTCCCCTCCGCGCCGCCTTCGACGGCGAGGACGGCGAAGCGCTCAACGGCGAGCCCGAGATCGACCTCACCAGTAAGGTAGGCCCGGCAGGGGGGCGGGCGGCGGCGAGCACCATCACCCCGCCGGGCCCCCGCTGCCCTCCTCCCTGGCGGCGGCCGTGCCCGGGGGGCTGCCCCGCAGCCTGGCCGCTCCGCTCACCTCCGGAGAGCGAGGGGCTGGGACCGCCTTCCTCCGCCAGAGCGAGAGGCTCCCCCGAGGGTTCACCCGGCCCAGCATCACCTGGGCGGGCGACAGAGCCCGCGGTTCCGTGTGGAGGCGGCCGGGAGAAGTGTAGTCAAGCTGTCCCGTCCCCCGGCCGGCACAGGACGGTGTTGGCAGGCTGCTCCGCCCTGTGCCTTCCCCAGCTCGGCTGCCCAGGGGGTCGCCAGCCCGCAGCCGGTGTAGCATCCTCAGCAAGCGCAGGGTTTGGAGCTGACAGCTGCTTCAGCGTCCCGCCGACGTTTTCCCTCCGCGCTGGGTCTCTGTAGTTATCTCTGCTGCCAGTTGCACTAGTTCCTGGGACTTTCTCCACAATCTTAAAAGAAGGCCAAAGCTCATAACTTTTGAGCACAAGGGCCCAGTGACAAGGGTCCCTTGCTCTTGCAAACAGGGTTGAGTCAGCAGAAAAAGGTTTGTTCACCTTGTGCGGTTCCTTTCTAGGATCCCGGTCATAAAACTGTGGTGATCTTATTTCTGTCAGGAGCAGTTCTCACTTCCATCCTGCAGGAAGGTACATTGTAGTAATATGTGTGTGCCTGCCACAGACTACATTAGCTGCCTTTCCACACTGTCTTCTCTTTTTCTCCCAATTGGCTGATCTCTTTAACCCTATACTTTTTGCTGCCACAAGTTGATATACCAGGAGACTCTAAAGTCTCCTGAAAACTTTGTTTGGTCCACCTATAATTATGTGATCCGGAATTCAGCATAGCTGGTGTTTCCTCCTAGTTTTCTGCCATCACTCCTCTTCATGCTTCCATCTAAAGTTGTTCCAAAGCCCTGGACTTTTTTGCCCTCTCTGCACAGGGAAATGGAGAGAGGAATTGTGTGTGTGAACGTGGAAAACAGGTTTTTTTGAGTGGATAACTGGATGTTGTACAATGTGGTATTGTATTAAAACAAATATTATGAAGATATGTCGTAAGATAGTAAAGGACAAATCAAACCTGTAGCATCTATTGAACCACCTGTTTGTGCCTTAATGAGCTGGACAAGATTTTTATACAGGATGCCAATATTGATCTGTGCTTTGTCTTGGATGTGACTGCTGTGGAAGAGGGCCAAGGAGGATGCCAAGTACTGCATCACTGATTCTTGACAGTCAGGAACCTGATCAAAACTCCAGCACAGAGAGAAGAATGCTTTTCTGCCATGAACTCCACTTGTGGTGTCAGTCTGTCTTCCATTCCTAGAAATCTGCATGCCCTATGGAGGTGCTAGGTAAGTGTTTTTTTGACCTTTATTGCAATTTACTTTCCATACAGCACTGTGCACCTGCTGTCTTTTCCCTGGACTTTTCGTTCATCCCCATCTTGGATGAGAGCTAAAACTGTGAGCTCTGCTCCATCTTTCCAAGTTACTCTCCCACTGTGTGCTCAAAACAGCAATCCCATATGGTGAGAATGCAGTAGCTAACCTGCACTTCCCCAACTCCCCCATCTTTTCTGTCTTCCCAGTTGAAATGCTCCACTCCAATCCCTACTTAAAATGGGGGCTCCCACTGCAATCAGTTTGATACTTGCTACTTCTGTCCTGGTCCTTCTGACCCATCCCCTGGCTGTGTTACATACTTTTGTTCCTGTCCTCTCCCAGTGTGTTCACTGTAAGGTGAGCTCTTTTTAGAGGAGAACACTTTAGGATTCAGTTGTCAAGTGCACCTTGTCAGCTGGTCAAGCAAACAGTTCTGTTCATCAGCACAAATTCATTATCATGTTGATCTTAATGGGTGTTTGTTTTCCCTTCAGTGCCAACACACTGCAGCAGTAATCAGCTTTCAGGTCAAAAACCATAGCACACAAGGCTATTAGTGAACTTGATACTTATATTAGATCTGCACTGACAACAGAACATTAATAGCAGCTGAACAATGTATGTCTACAGGGAATAGAAAACGAAATATGACATTACAGAAGGTGCCTTTCCCCCAACTTCTCAATGGCTGATGGTGGCCTTCCAGCTATCCAAAATGTCAGGCTCTGTTTTTCCAATGAAAAGAAGCTCTATGTACCACATAGTATTTGATTTGCCCTTAATATTTAAAGTTTGTCTGCCTCATGGATATGGGCTGCTTTCTTTTCTAAGAACTGTCTCTAGCAGTGCTGGTATAACCCGAGCTCAATCTCGCTGGTGTCTTGAAATTGCTGTTAATTAAAGCTATGGCCTCTTGCTTGCTGTTGGGCAGGTGCAGAGTGGCACAGTTCAGTCTGTCCCCCAGGAGTAAGCTCAGGCAGCTGTAGCTGTTACCCACCTCTGGTGTGTGTTGATCCCCAAACTGATGAGAGGAAAGGCAGGCAAGGCCACCTCTCCCCAGAGATCAGGAAGGGACTTTAGAGGCGGAATTTCAAACTTGTGAGATATGTTTCCTTCTGCTGTCTTAAGAAGAAGACAATAACTGGTTGTTACTTTTTTGCCCTATAGGAAATCTGAGGTTGCTAGATCCACATGGCTCCTACTGATAACTGCTCAGTGCCTGACAAAGTGGAAGGAACAAAAGTGAACATTTTTGACTTTGTGAAAACCTCTGAAAAACTTGCATTCATAGTGCAAGCATGGAGGGGATTGCTCAAAGGTGAAAAGCAAAAAAAAGCAGAGGGGCCAAAATGGAGGGCTTCTCTTCAACGCAGGAGATGTCAGAGAACAGGCTCTGTCTGTCCAGGAAGCTAAAGAGATCTTCAAAACAGCACGTGGAGTCTTGCAGTGACCCAGGAAACTGCAGAACTGGCTGGGACTGCAGCTGCAGAAGTACTGAATGGCATTGGAAGATGTGATCCGTGAAAGCTGCTATTTTATCGACACTTCTCTTGATGTCCCACTATGTCATATCAGCTGTAAGCTCCACGGTAAACACTGGAGGCAGTCTGCCACTGGAACACCCTTCAGCAGCACCTTTGCATGGCAGTGAAAGCAGCAGGGTGGGGGAACAGCGTTCTGAGCTGATGTGTGTGAGCCTGTGCTGCTTGAGCCCCCCAGCCCTCCTGCCTGGCAACATGAAGAAGGGGCACAGTGAGCTGCTCAGTCCCTTGTTACAACACCCTGCCTGCTCACACTGCTGAAGCACTTGAACTCACAGAAGAATAAAGCTGGTGATAAGATTTGAAGAAGACCCTATGCTGGTGGCTCATTATTTTGTTGACCTTTGTGTGTTACAGCCTATTCAATAGATCTTCCTGAGTCCCTGACTTGTGCTAGTGCACTGACCTCAACAGTGAGCCTGCCTGCTGTGCTTCCAGGAATTCCTGAAAGTACTCACAGGGCAAAATGAGCACTACACATCAGAACACAGCCTTCCATTCCTCCCTGGATCGAGCCTCTAAACAGTTCCTGATTTCTCTCTCAATACATTTGTATCCAGTGGTTTCCCTCAAGAAGAAAACGAAACTGAAAGAAAAATTAATAAAAACAAAACTCAGTCTTTTGTAGCATGAAATAGAAAGACACTGTGACCTTCCAGATAAGAGTGCTTTGGTACCCTTTGCAGACCATGCCAAGTAGTTAAAAGGCTTAGGTAGGGCATGTGTCCAAAAGGGGCACGTGAAGGTGATTGTATCTCTTGTAGCTGTCTGGCCCTTGCAGACACCTCCATGCTCTCTGGAACCCTTAACATCTGAGGAAAGCATTGCTTTGGCAGCCTTAGACCTTCTAACCAGTACCTGCTCTCTGTGCTTCAGTTTCCCAGTGGGCATCACTATGATTTTGAAAGCTGTTTAAGCATTATTTTGTGGGGTGTGGGGTTCCCTTATGTTCTAGATTTCCAATAAGGCCTTCATCAACTGTGTAATAGTGGTAGTAATAGTAGTAGTAAAGGTAGTTTCTCCTTGGATACACAGTGTGTTAGCTGTTCTAACAAGTCAGGCTGTGTTAGAGAATGATTTGAAGATGTCATTGTTAGGTGCAGTAAACCATATGTTTTAGGCAAATCTAGCACGGATTTCAGGCTGGCCTCTGTGCAGAGTGAAGGGAAGTGCAACTGCTTGGGTGTGATTTTGGAACGTGTGTGTAGGGACAGCTGTGGATGTCATTGAGTGTTGTAGTGTGACCCAGGTGTGCATACCCACAGGGCTCTTGGTGGGTGACAGCCTTTACAGCTGTTACTAAAAGTGCCTTTTTCACAGAAATGTGTATCTCAGTTGCTACAGCTCTCAGGCTGCTGTACTGGGATGCTCAGCCACCAACAGAGTTGTAGCCGTGGAGGCAGCCAGAGAGCAGGTGGAATGGCTGATGGAGCTCTCCTTGGTCTGTCACTGCCATGCCACCGTTGTGGCTGCTCTGTGTGAGTGTCCTCAGCTGTACTGTGTGAGCAATGCAGGTTTTTGCCAGAAATGGTGCTATACCATTCAGTTCTGAGAAAAATCGTTCCTGAAGCACTGTCTTGTTGTCCTCATTTTCTGCTTTGTTTCTGTCTTATTTTCTCATTCTCTTGATATCCCTGCAGGGAAGGGCAAAGGAAGTTCGGGTATTGCAATAGCTGCAGACAAAGCTTGCTGATAACACAGCTGCTGGCTTGCAAAACTGCAGCTCTCCACTGGTGAAACCTCCAGATGTGCTCATACAAACTGCTCTGTATGTCTGCCCCTCAGTACTGTAGTGTAAAGTACCTAAAATTCTGTTAGAATTAGAGTTAGAAAATAATGTTTATTTGTGTTCTCTCCTTCTGCCCCTTCAGAAAGCAGAAGGGGACATCAATTATGTGAAAGACTTAGGAGATGCTCTGGATTTGGTGCCCAAGTGTGCTCTGCACTGAGGTCTGATTGACTTCCTCTGGCTGTGCTGTCATGTTTTGGAGGAGCAGCAGCACTCTTTGCAGCAGAGGCTGTGGAGTACCCAGCTAAGGAATTTCAGTTGGGGAAAATATCTCCTCCCTTTCTGTTTTCCTTGCATGAAAACATATTGGAGCATTCACTTAAATGTGGCTTTTAAACATTAGTTACATCTAAATGAGATGTTTGGTATGCCTACTTGCTTTGAAGTGTATTTTCCAGCATAAATGAACTCTGAGCTCAGACAAACAACCTTGTGCAGTGTCACAAGGAAACAGCCGTCAGCAAAACTGGTTTTAAAAACAAAACGAAACAAAACCCCCACAAAGCGGTCCTGGAAAAAGAGCCCTTCTCTTTCAATAAAACACATAGATTGGTTGCCCTTGGAACTGAAGCTGGTTTTGAAATTATTTGCCTGACATCTGCAAATGAGTATTCAATCTTTTTTTCCAGCTGGTGATGGTGAGCCCAACTTCAGAGCAGTATGACAGTTTGCTCCAGCAGATGTCAGAGAGGATTGATGAGGGATGTGGGGAGACCATCTATGTCATTGGACAAGGATCAGGTGAGTATAGCTTCCTCAGGAAAACAAAAAAAATCCTCATTAAACTTACAAGAAAAACCTAGTTCATCTAACTGTTCTGCTGCTGAAGGTAATGCTTACTTTTTCAGAATAACTTGAAAACCTCCATAAAAAATAGCAGAATATGTAGGACAGATCCTTTTATTTTATTCCTGCCAACAACTGTCTTATGTAGTGGAGCTAAATATATTTTTTGTATTAAATCATGCAAGTTCTTTTTTGGAAATAAGGCATATCTTGTCTAAGCATACCAGGAAAAGACAAAGGATGTAAAATTGTAGTAACAGCGTTAGTACAGACATCCTCAATGTCTGTGAAGGTCTTGTTCTGTCTGGTTTTGTTCACTGCTCCGTTGGAAATGACATATTTGTACCCCACAGGAATGTGTTATAGATACTTCACATAGCCAAAATATATGCTGCTGTCTTTCTTTGTTAGTATGTGTCTGTACTATGGAGGGAAAGGTTTTCCTTTGCTCAGCATGAAGCCTTTATTGTCACATTAATTTGTGTGTGACCGCAGTCATTTGCCTTTGCAGATTTTAGCAGTTAGCATGGATTACCTTTTTGTTCTTTTTGACTATTTGAATATTTGCATCTGATACTACTAAAATAATACTGAGCATGGTCTTGCTTTGAAATTGAAATTTCTTTTCTGAATATAAAATAATTGTCTATGGCTATCATAAGGCTAAAGATGTGTTTCAAATATACTGGATATCTGCTGGATATGAAGTTGTCATGATCAGACATTCACCACGTTTGAGGAAGAATACAAACCCTGGTTGTCAGTGCCAGTGCTGGCTGAGATAATGGTAGGAGAGAGCTGTGTAACCTTGGAACTCAGTGCTTTTTGGGTTTTCTTGGAGTCTTGTGAAGCAGCCAACATAGAAGAGAAGCCAGAGTTAGATGGCCGGTGTTCATACAGCCAGTATCAGAGAGATAGTGCTCTTGCCTCCAGGCAAGCTTCACATGTAGTCTGAATCCGTGGTGTTTGGGATAAGCACATCTGCAGCAGAGATGTAGCTGGTCAGGCTACCTGGTCAGCAGGTCCTGCTTTTTCTTCTAGGATGCCTTGTGAGGGTGTTAACGGGTGATTGTTGCAATGATGTACTTAGAAGTAGGCATTTGTTTCTAAAAATATGAACTTAAACTTTTGACTTCATTTTGGGTTGCTGCACAGTTGAGGAAGATGGGGATATTTTCAACAGAGAAAGGATCTTGGTATCCCTGCCACCATCACTCCTTCCCATTCCCTCTGAGCATCTCTGATTTTGATCATCCCAGGTACCCAACTCAGCTCACTGATAAGCCAATGAAGACTGGCACGGGAAGCTCACTACTTCATCAGTAGTGACCCTTCCCTTTCTCCCTTGGCTCCTGCCCTCTCCTGTCCCCTACTTCTTGTCCCCCTGCTATAACCCAAGACTTGAAACGTGTTTTTGTTTTCTTCACTGTCTCATCAGCTTCTCAGCCAGCTTATGAGCTAGGTTGGAAATTGCCCAGTGACTCTGCTAGTTTTAGAGCAGTAATTAAAATGCTGATAAGTTCATGCAAACTGCACTTACTGCTTACCAGCTGATGAGTCAGCCATGCATATGAACATGCACACATGGCAAAAGCTTTGGTCATCCAGGTGCAATGTGGCTCTCCACCTTTGTTTGTTTTGTGGGTTTTCTTTTCTCACAGAGGAGATTCTGGCCTGGGATGTGTGCACCTTCACAGCACCTGGGTTGGGAGAGCGACAGTGGTGGCCTTGACACTGCCTAGATACTTGCCACTGGCATGCTCTGACTGTCAGCTCTTTTGCTTGGGTGAGCTGTTCAGAGGAACCAGTGCCTCCTTGTTTTTTTCTGGTCTTGTGTGCTGTCAGCATTTCTTTCAAGTGCTAGGATGAAGGCAGTGAAACATGCCAAAAACGTTATTTTAATTGGAGTGCATGTGGGATAAAGAAATTGCTGTGCAGGTCAGGTTTGCAGAAAATGTGTACTTGGGGTGTGGTTTTATAAAATAAACTGATTGTTTACAGTGGTCCCACATTCATTGCCTAATTGTGGTGATGTTTCAGTCAGAGTTTTCTTTTTGTTAATGCTTTACCCTTTCTTGCAATGTGAGAGGAGATATTTTATCTGACCAAAGGACACAAAGTACCTTCAGCATGCAAAGTAAGGGAATTAAACAGAAATGTGTCTTTCTTGCCAATCCCTATGCATTTGCTTGTAAAAATTGTGAAAAAAAACTCTATGTGAAAGATGGTGCTTTTCTAGTATCTTTTAGGACTTAGAGTGAGGACCATCCCTTTTTGTTGTGGGCAAAGTGTGCTTACTCTGTGTACATGGCTGACATCTCCAGTCCCCACATAAATCCCGCTGGGTGTGCAGGTCCCGGGCAGGATGACGTTGCTGCTGCCCATTGCAAGGTGGTGCTCACTGACTGCTCTTTGTCTCCTCAACACCACACCAGATGGGACTGAATATGGTCTGAGTGAGGCAGACATGGAGGCGTCCTATGCCACGTTGAAGAGCATGGCAGAGCAGATCGAGGCAGACGTGATCCTCCTGCGGGAGCACCAGGAGGCCGGGGGCAAGGTGCGCGACTACCTGGTTCGGAAACGCGTGGGTGACAACGACTTCCTGGAGGTCAGGTGAGGAGCCGGGTGGAGACAGGGTTAGTCAGCAGCTCAGCTGCATTCTTACCCCGTGAGCAGTGCGTGGTGCTGAGCCAGCAACGCTGCTTCGAGTCTGGGTGTTGTAGCTACCCAACAAAGGGAGTTGAGCTTGACCACTCCTTGCTAATGAAATGGCCTTTTTGTTGTTGTTGCTGTCTCTTTTGTGAACAAACTGTTGGTGGAAATTTGCCTGTGTTTAGCCGAAAGCTGTTGCTCTCTGGGTGACAGCTTCACAGTCCAGGATCTTTTGTATGCTGTGATGCCAGAAGGGAGTCACATGTGCACGTGTGCTGTATGCATGTGTATATATGCACACTGCTGGCACACAATACTTTTGACTAAGGATTCAGTTCTGTTCCAAGACTGTGATGATCCAAATCACCTTTTAATGGACATATACTAGCTTATGGAACATGACTTGAGAGTCTGCCCAGACCTGGATGAGTGGATTTACAACATTTGCCAACAGCCGTGATAGCAACGCTGATCAGAGTCAAAAAAGGAGGTTGCTGTAGGAGATGGTTGCCTCCTAAAACATTTCATAGCTTTTGAGCTTTCCTTTTCTGGGAACAACAATTTTAATTTTTGTGCTCTACTTAGCACTTGGTGCTGTTGCAACGTGAGAAATGTGAGAAAGGCAGAGGTGTTCTATACCAAGTTGGGATTTAGTCTTCCCTTTGAATTGCTACAGTGTTTATGTTGGATCGCAGAGACAAGGAGTTGGAATAGAGACACTCTGTATGGCATCAAGCAATGTCAGGTTCAGTTGACTATGTTTTGGACACCAGTGATGTGTTTCCACTGCCTTCCACATCCCAGTCCCCAGAGTTTGTGATCTCCACTGTTAGTTAATAACTGTAAAAATCTGTGCTCTGCTTGTGAAGATCTAACATTTTTTAATCTCTGTTTGAAGGATGGGGAGAAAGAGACGGTTATTTTCAAGCAGCAGTGATGTTTGGAGTTTTTTGATGGCTTGTTCATTTCTTCAGATATCCTATTTTACCAGGCTCCTTTTTCCTTTCCTCTCCAGGGTAGCAGTGGTTGGCAATGTGGATGCAGGGAAGAGCACCTTGCTGGGTGTGTTGACTCACGGCGAGCTAGACAATGGCCGGGGCTTTGCTCGGCAAAAGCTGTTCCGCCACAAGCACGAGATCGAGTCGGGCCGCACCAGCAGCGTGGGCAACGACATCCTGGGCTTCGACAGCGAGGGCAACGTGGTGAACAAGCCCGACAGCCACGGTGGCAGCTTGGAATGGACAAAGATTTGTGAGAAGTCCACCAAGGTCATTACCTTCATTGACCTGGCTGGTCACGAGAAGTACCTGAAAACCACCGTGTTTGGCATGACCGGCCACTTGCCTGACTTCTGCATGCTTATGGTACGTAGCAAGAAAGATGTACCATACCAGCTGGAGGGGGGCTGTTCACAGCTCTAACAACCTCGGCTTCTTTCCTGTTGCTAAGTCCCTGTGGGGTTTTGAAGGGAGGCAGCCTCTCACACTGCTAGAGAGCAGAAGCCTCTGTGGTTATTTCTCCAGGACTGTGAGGTAGGTGCCCCAGAACTGTCAGTCCCAGACAGGCCCAAGATACATGATTCTTGAAGATGGAAAGATTTCTAAATTCTAGAAAACCTTGTTAAAACTGGGGAGAAATTAGTCCTTTGCCAGTATCCAACAACATTTGAAATGGGCTGGGTCTGCTCATACAGTCACAGTGACACATCTACAACCTAATCACAGTCTACTGCAAGTCTGACACAAGGCCTTGTCTGTAGCCCAGCTTACTGCAGGAGGAACATTTACATCCCTGTATCTCATATCCCTGGTGTAGGTTGGCAGTAACGCTGGCATTGTTGGAATGACCAAGGAGCACTTAGGCCTGGCACTTGCACTTAACGTTCCTGTCTTTGTTGTGGTGACCAAGATTGACATGTGCCCCGCCAACATCCTGCAAGGTGAGTCCTACAGGCTCTCTCCAGGGCTGTTTCTTACCTCTCTGTGTGTTGGTGTCCTCTGCTTGGGTTCAGGAATTACTGCTGGAAGAAAGCTGCTTTATCTGGTTCTGACTGCATCCTAAACACCTTCCAGAAATCTGTCCTTTTTCCCTTGCTCATTTTGCAGGCAGTTCTCTTGTACTCACCACGTCAAAATTACCCATGTTGGGGGACTCAGTTGGGCAGCCCGAAAGTGTTTGCTACAGGGCTTTGCTTAATTGAGCTCTAAGAGGAGCATCATGCAGTTGGGATTTGGGCTTTACTTTCTCTCTGGGTATTCAAACCTGGAGGAAAAGTCTGGGAGTTCTCTTGAAAGCTTCTTTCCTCCATGTCCACAGTTTGTGATCTTAAGCTGTGATCAGACTTGTTCTCTGGCAGCTGTTAGTGAAGGGGCAGCTGCTTGTTACATCCTGCACACCTGGGCACTTCTCAGGTGCACTGGCATAACTACAGCAGCTCCTTCCTCTGTCTGAACCAACCAACTCTTAAATCATGGTTTAAAGCAGCTGCATATGTGAGCCATGGTAGCAGGGTGGGAGACAGGACTAGACACAAGCAGGGATGGCAGTGAGTAGCAGGGGATTTTTTTTCTCAGCAGCAGTTAAAGCAGCACCTCTAACACCAGCAGTGTCCCATTAACCCGTGCTTGATGTTTTTTCAGGCTGTGACCTACTCTCACCTTTAAAATTCTCTTCAAGCATTCCTCACACCTTCAGAAGGATGCTGTGGTTAATTGGAGCAATGATTTTTTGATAATCAGTCCTAAGAATCAGGGAAGTGATTGCTCCTGATACTGTCTGTAGTTCAGTTCATTACTGTACAAATCTTAAATGTTTCAGGCAGATGGATGCATGTGATCAGAAGATAATCTGTGTATCTCTATACTAGATGTATGGCAAATAAATGCAGTAATGCCTGACCATAAGAAAATAACTAGGAAGGAAGGAGAACTTTTGGCCCAGTCTGAGGAGAGAAGAGCTGCTCTAGGGAGAAGCTATTCCCATGACATGCTCTGCTTAAAGTAAATAGACACAAGATTTGACTCAAGTGTATCTGTGAAGAGCAGATGGCCCGATTAGATGTTTGTGTTTCTGTATCCAAAACATTACTTTCCCATAGGCAATCATTTGTTTACAGAAACCCATCTAATTGGATGACAACTGTAGAACATAAATGATTTGCTCTTTTAAGCCCTTAGTGCCCTTTTTAGTTTTATTCTCATTTATTGTAAGGCATTTTGTAGGAGGCTGATGCTAGTGCATCAGGTAATGCCCCTGCTGGCTACTAGATATGAGCCTTAGAAAATAAATTAAAAAGCGGCAAAAGATTAAAACTGGGAGCTATGAGATTTGTCCCAAAACACTGATTTCTGAATCTGGTCCACCAACATTGTCCTAGTCTATGATGATAATCTTTACCTCTTTCATGCTTCTTCAGCCTCCTAGGGCAAGTTGACTGCCAGGGAAAATGTATTGAGGTTTGCTTGCTCAAAATTGATTTCTAATTCACATATTCTCAAATATTTTCATTTCTGAGTGCTGATTTTCAATTAATTCACTCTGAAAAATCCTGTATAGGAAGAGAAAATACCTTGTAACCGCTTAAAGCTACTAATAGACATCTATAAAATGTCTACTTGAGGGCATTGCACTTGCAGATGCAAACTTGTCTGTCTGTTCGTGTGATGTCGCTTGGCAGCAGGCTAGCTGGCATGAAATGCAAGATGGATTGGCTCCTAAGTCCTACCTGGGCTGCAGCAAACTCAGAGTCTCACCTTTAGCCATCTTCTCCTGTCTATCTGTGGCCGGAGCACCCGTCTCCTTTCGGGGAGAGACCCCCCAAAAGTGATTTGTAAAGACGGGAGATGCTGCCCTAACAATATTCATTTCACCCTTTAAGAAACCCTGAAGCTGTTACAGCGACTGCTGAAGTCCCCAGGGTGCAGGAAGATTCCCGTGCTGGTTCAGAGCAAGGATGATGTCATTGTAACAGCCTCCAACTTCAGCTCAGAGAGGTAACGGGAGTAGAGGAGAATCGTTTCTCTTTCCATGCTATTTGGAGTCTGGGTGAGGAGATTCAGAAAGAGAGTCCCATTGTCTAGATGTGTGAAGGTTGCATCTGCCATGTGGTGTGTTGATTTCATAAGAGTGTGTTGATTTTGAGGTTGACCTGCTTGTGTTCCCCTCTCTGAGACAGAAATGAGAGGCTGCTTCTGGGCAGTCTGCAGAGGACAGCAGGGTATTTGGCTTCCTTCAGTCCTGGAACCTTGCACCTTTTCCCAAATTAGAAGGCAGAGGCAAAGCTGCAGGTTTTCAAATATGGGGTGTTGCGCATCTGATTGCTTGCCAGGCTCTCCCTTCCTGGCACCTGTGTCTTGAATTCAGTCCCAAGATTTTGGATGTCTCCCTGCCTGTGGAAAGCCAGGCAGGAAGGTGAACTAACTGTGTTTTCATCAATTTTCCTTTACAGGATGTGCCCGATTTTCCAGATTTCAAATGTTACCGGGGAGAATCTAGATTTGCTGAAGATGTTTCTTAATCTGTTGTCTCCACGGACCAGTTACAGGGAAGAAGAGCCAGCAGAATTCCAGATAGATGATACCTACTCTGTCCCGGTAAGGGGGCTGCTATTTGGAAGAATGTTCTGTTCCCTCTTTCAGGTTGAAGAAGGTATCTTCTCTAGGGAAGAGAGTTCTAGAGCTCTTCTGCTGACCTGGTCAGGTAACCCCCATTACTATTTTTTCTTTTTTGGCATAGGGCGTAGGAACAGTTGTCTCTGGGACGACTCTGAGAGGCCTAATCAAGCTAAATGACACCCTGCTGCTGGGGCCGGATCCCCTTGGCAACTTCCTCCCAATTGCTGTCAAGTCCATCCACCGCAAGAGGATGCCCGTCAAGGAGGTGCGGGGGGGCCAGACTGCCTCCTTTGCGTTGAAGAAGGTGAGATGATCTGCTCCAGACCCCCAAAACAGGAACTTCCCTCCTAATTTTTGAGTGCCCTGGGAGTTCAGCTGCACTAAGACTGTTTGTACAAACCTCAGCTGCCTCGTTTTGCAGCGGAATAAAATCCCGTAGAACCTCTGTGAATTGCACATCCTGGTTTTTCCTCCTGGGAACTGCCAGGTGATAGCAGTGCCTCTAAGTAGTGTTGTTGGAGATATCTAACAAGGTGGAGGCATCACAAGAAAAGTCTCCTTTTGTGCTGGAACTGCTTTAGTATCCTGGGCAGCATATTTACACAACTCCTGTCAACTGGTAGAACCAGCTGCATGATTTGAGATTCAAAATTTGATACAATTCCTCTTGCGAAAGGTTTCTGTCAATAGAAGCTGCACTGATTTTAAGGGGATATAGTTTAAGCTACACCATATTTCATGTCTTAAGGCTTTCCCTGTTATATTAACAGACATCTTGATTTTGGAGAGATCCTTTGCTTGGATAATGTGCAATGGGGATGTATGCTTTGGTTTTAAAGGATCAGGGAGGTAAATGTGTCAGTGTCCAGCATTCCCAGTACTCTAACTAAAGCTTCCTTAGAAACTTCATCTGAACTTGATTTTTGCAACCGTTACATAACACTGTATACATAACACAGCTAAACAGCTCTTGCTTTGCCTTTTGGTGGGCATGAGATAGTATCTGTGAAATCCCTTAGGATTCTTCTGGATGCAGTCAGCCAGAGAAGCAAATTTCTTCCCTGGAGAATCATGCTAAGGTTTCCCATGTCTCTGCTTTTCAGATCAAGCGTTCTTCCATCCGGAAAGGCATGGTAATGGTGTCGCCCCGCCTGAATCCACAAGCATCGTGGGAGTTTGAAGCAGAGATTCTGGTGCTCCATCACCCCACCACCATCAGCCCACGGTATCAGGCCATGGGTACGTGTGCCAGTGTTGTTTCATCTTTGTTTCCCAGTGGTAGCGGTTTGTATCAGATCTACCCTGAGATAATTTTGCTCCTCATGTCTCTGTCAACCTGAATATATGCCATCAGTTCCTCGTTTTGCCTTTCCCAGCAATGTGGAAGAAAGGGGAGGGAAAGGACAGAGGAGGGTGGGGGAGGCTATAAGGCAAAAAGGAGATGTGCCCTCAGGTGTACTTGGAGCCTGCCTGTGTTGGATCTCCACGGTGCAAGATTCTCTTGCAAATGCTGATGGAAAGACTCATTTTGGGTGCTGCCCTCTATGCCAGCTGCTTGGTGTGTAGGATTCTCTTGAGAGTACTTCAGGACAGGCACCATTGAAAGGCAGCTGTTCTAAGTGATGTGCATTTTCATTCTGGGGCCGGAACAAAGGCAGCTGCGTGATCCGTATGGTCTTTGCTGTAGGGTGAGGAGCTGCCTTAGATGTCTCAGGAGCTCATTCCACTAATGGCCCTGGCTGCTGAAAGCCTATGTGCATTCCATTCACAGTGCATTGTGGCAGCATCCGTCAGACAGCCACGATTCTGAGCATGGACAAGGACTGCCTGCGGACAGGGGACAAGGCCACGGTGCACTTCCGCTTCATCAAAACCCCGGAGTATCTGCACATAGACCAGCGGCTGGTCTTCCGGGAAGGCCGCACTAAAGCCGTGGGTACCATCACGAAGGTAAAGGCTGGAGACTCCAACTTGGTTTTGCTCATTAGCTGCCTCTTCCACTCAGAAGCCAGCAGGAGAAGGCACATGGCTCTGGAAAATTGAGGGAAGAGGCTGTGCTTCAATCACAAACACCGGCCCTGACATGGGTTGCGGATGACCAATGTGCTTTGTCCTGTGGTGGGTCTTTAGCTGGAGTGATTGAAGGAATGTGAAGGTGGGGGGTGAGCCACGTGCCTCTGGTTCTTAAGGCTCAGTCTCTTTCTGACATCTTGTAGCTGGTCCCTTTGAGTCATGTTGTGGACATTAGAGTGTCTCCTCAGGCAAGTGGCCTTTTCCAAGGGTGGAAAGGGCAGCTCAGAGGTCTGGGTTTCTCTGAACAGCTGCTGCTGCAGCATTCTTCTCCTCATGGCTGTTTTTATAAATTCTGAGGCTTTTTGTTAAAAAGCAGCATTGAACCTCACCCGGTCAGCCTAGCTATTTTAATGCTGAGTTTGGCCTCTCCCTTTGCAATTTGCAGTTACTCCAGACCACCAATAACTCGCCAATGAACTCCAAGCCACAGCAGATCAAGATGCAGTCAACCAAGAAGGGAGCTGTTACGAAACGAGAGGATGGTGTTGCTGCCGCTGGGACGGCAGCTGGAGGCCCAGCAGCTGGGGATGAGGCCCCCTCAACAGCTGCAGCACCACTGACACCTACTGCCCTGCAACCATTGGTAAGTGAGGAAAATACCCTGTCTGTCTTAGCTGTTTGTGTCCTGGTTTCACCTGTTGGAGGAAGGACACTCTAAAGCACAAGCATTGTCCTCTCATACCTTGAACTCACCTTGAGATTCAATGTGCCATGGAGACCAATAGAAATCTAAGTAATCTCACAGCAGAAATCATAATTCTCTGATGACTGGGTGACTCCGTCTGACCTTCCAGCAGACAGCAGCTTAGGGTACTGGGACAGTTCAGTTTGGACCTCAGGAAGTGTCTAGTCAAACCTCCTGCCCTAAGTAGGATTAGCTGTGAGGTTAGACCAGGTTGCTCAGAGTTTTATCCAGTCATGTCTTAAAAACCTCCCGAGGAGGAAGACTGCATGACCTCCCTTGGCAACCTGTTTCACTGCTTGACCATATGCACAGTGAAGAATATATGTGCACAGTCGCCATATACCCAGTAGCTGGACTAGTGAAACATCTAACAACTGGTCACAGAATGGGTCTGTGATGTCTGAATGAGAGGCAGAATATCCCTACACTAGAGAAATTACAGCCTGGGCATTAGGCACAGGTTGTCTGCCCTGTCAAAGAGGGAGGATGGAGACATCCAAGAAGAAGGAAAGGCTTATCTCTTTCTAAAGAAATTTATCCAGGTTGGTTGGTTGGTTAGGACTTTGCAGCTTGGCTTGTTCATGAAGGATACCTAGCCTTTCTGGCCTGAAAGAAATGGGAACTCAACCTCACTGCTGGCTCTGGAGCCTATTTATCAGCTTTATTACTCATAGAAGAGATATCTTCTCCTTTTAGTGTACTTAGTAAGTGAAGGGTTCAGGAACTGACTGTCAAGTGGCAGGGTGTTCCCCTTCTTAATTGTAGCTCTATTAGTTACTATGGTCAAATCTTGCCCTCTTGAGCCAGACTGCTGATCAAAGAGGGCCCCCTGGCAGGGGTTCTCTCCTTCTGCATATGCCTGGAGCTTCACACCAGTCCTCCATCTCATCCTTGTCTTTTTGTAGCCTCACTGTTGTTGTAAGTAGTGCTCCCAGCTTGCTCTTTGTTTTGTCCCTCCCCCTGAGACTCTGGGTTGCTTTTGTTATTGCTTACCTCTTCCTCTCTCTCCTTGCTGCATCCCCTCAGCCTGCACTGGATGAAGAGCCCCACATCCGTGAGGGCAATAAGGTATTTGGCTGCTCTCAAGGAGCAACAGTGGGTTTGCTGCCCTGAGGCTGGGAAGAGAGTCAGATTAGCAAAAGAGCTGTGGTAGGGGGTGGGGGGCTCTCCTTCCATTCTGCACAAAGTCAAGGGAGCTTTAGGTCTTGATTTCCTGGATGCTGAACTCCATGGCACCTGCTGGCTCTCATGGGAGTGAAGCATTTGGGAAATCAGAGCCTCCCCAGCTTGAAGGGCAAAACTTCATGGAGCATCTGTCTCTCCTCCTTCTCTCATGGTGTGTGTGTCTGCCTTATCTCCTTCCTGCAGTGGTAGGAAGCTGATCAGTCACAACTGCCCTCCCGCTGTCTGGATGTGTGTGTGATCCATCTGAACTCCTGCTGTGATGTTATCCCAGTGGAGGGGTCACTTTGCACTAAAATCATTCTTCTTGTTTTTCAGTCAAAAGTTGGAGGAGGAGGCCGGCGACGTGGGGGTCAGCGCCATAAAGTGAAATCTCAGGGAGCCTGTGTGACTCCTGCCAGTGGCTGCTGAATTTCTTATTCCTCTTCTCTCTGAGGAATTCCTCCCCTTCCCTTCATTTCTTATCCAAAAGATCCAGAGCAGCTTAAACCAAAACCCATCCCAGCTGATTGGCTGCAGAAGAATCGTCCCTCCTCCCTGCAGGAAGCGATGGAGAGGAGCATAATTTATAAGCTAATGAAGGTGATAAAACACAGAGAACTGAGTAACTGACACCTTCCTCCTCCCCCTGTCGACACATTTTTTGTACATCATGGGCTTAGTTTTTATTCTTATTAGTTTTTATTATATTTGTGTGCATGAAGATGAGAGGAAAGTCTGGATAGAACTGCGAAGAGCCAGTTAGTTGCCTCCCTCCTCCCTCACCCCTTTCTGTCCACAGGACTTGCTGCTCTCCCCCTATTTGCTGTCTCAGATCCAGGGGTTATCAAATGCCTGAAATTTCAGACTTGCAAAGGTTGAAACAGGTTGCTTAGGATGGCTCCATGGGGCATTGTTTCCTCACCACTGTGGCCTCATGCCAAATGTATTTTGGATTCCCTCCTTAAACTCTTTCTAAGTGGATTTAACTTAATGTTGTAGTGACTGAAGTCTGAAGGAGATGGTGAGAAAGTTCTTTAGTTGGAGATCTAAGAGGGAAACAAATTGGAAAGCAGTTGCTGATATTAAGTTCAGGGATCCTACGCTCAGTATCCTCAAAGAACATTGATAGCACTTAAAATTTTAATTAGCAACAGAGTGACATGAGCAGACATCCTGTTCCCCTTCCCATTGTGCTGCTTTTCCTAGTGTTTGTTCAATGCACATTGGAGCAAATCTAACCTGCCTCTAAGGCTGCAGCAGCTCCACTGACAGTATTAAGAATAGTGCAGGAACACTCAGTCCGTCCCTTGAGCCAGAGAAAGCCTTCTCACCTCGACGGACAGAGGTCACAGGTGGCAAAATACCTTTGGAACAGAGACACCGGGCTAACATGACCTCCCCTTGATTTTGTTTACTCCAAGATTTACAAAATCTTTTCTGGAACTCACTGGCCAAACTTTGCCGTGGCAGAGGTAGGATTTGTCTTCTCCTCTCTTGGCCAAAGAGGACAGTGATGAATTGATACCAAACTTACAGAAGTGCTTTCAAGGTTGGAAGTACGCGGTAATTTTTCTGGCTTTCATTTAATTTTTTTTTAAGATTTTTTTTTTTAATGAGAAATTCTGGCTTCTCCAGGAAGGCCCTGCGAGGACAATTTACAAATTACTGTTGGAATGGTTTTTTTAACCATGAGTTGTTCAAGTGATTGACTCCCTGCTTATTTTGATCTCTTTTCTTCTAACCCTGCCTATTTGCTTGGCTCCGGTGAGGACAGGAATTCTCCTCTGCCAGCTTGTGGTGAGCTCTGGGAGCGTGGTAGCATTTTGAGGAGGAGGTGGCATCCTCAGCAAATCATGGCTCTCCCCAGCAGGTGCGGTCAGGCTCGATTTCTCTGAGGCTTCCTCCTCCCATGAAGGACTTCTGTTTTAATTACAGGGAGACTGCAAAGTTTCTGTCCCTCCTTAGCGGGTTGTTCCTGTTCCTCACTCTGTGTCACCTGCGTGGAGTTCATTCCAGTTCACCCTGTGACTCGGGGTGGCTTTCAGGCCGGCTGAGTGGCAGCAGGTTCCAGGGAGAGAGGGCACGTCTCCCAGTGCCAACACCAGCACTCCAAGAGCATTAAGCGGCACGGGAGAGGTGACAAATGTGGTTTGGAGACGAGGGTCCTTTGCCTTAGAGACTGCAGTGGCCTGAGTGTGGGTGGAAGGGGGAGGTCAGACAGTCCTTTTCCAAGCTCTGTGCCTAAATACCAGCACTCTCCTGGCGAGGGAGGAACTATAGGCGGCTACAACACTAATAGCACCCACGTTGTGAGGGTGTGAGGTGTGGCTAAGCAGGGCACGAGGGCCGGGCTTGGTTGTCTTCTGGCCCTGTAGAAGCATCAAACTGCATCTGATTTCACTGCCCTCTGCTTCTGAGGGGAGCAGGGAGCTCCAGGCGGTTTTCTCTTTCTCCATTCCTTGTGCTCCAAATGAAGGAGACTGCCGAGACTGAAAGAAGGTTCACTTCAATTTGTGCAAAGGAGGTGGTGTGAGCTCTCTTTTGTGACCAGCATTTAAAGATCACTCAGGCTGGTGTGATCTATAAAATAAATTTTAAAAAAGTTTGTTCCAAGTTAAAGTGCGTCTTGCTGCTTTTTGTCCCTCTGGAAAACCAGGCTGAAATTCAGACAAAGCAGGTTTGCCTGGCACCAGGTTCTTTTGCTGGCTACAGGAGGAGGATGTGCTCAGGGCACAGCACAGGAGAGCTGCTGCTGAGCCTCTGCACAGCCCTGAGAGCTTTGACTGGCCAAAAAGTAGTGCACCTCGGTGGCAGAGTGCTGAAATGAGAACAAGGGTGTGGTGTGAGCTGTGCCGTGGGAGATGTGTATGAGTGGGTGTGAAGAGTAGGTCAGGCAAATCATTTGGGGCCAGCTCCATGAGGGAAACTCTGCTGGAGGATGCAGCTTTAGCACAGCACTTTCAATGCCTTCGTATTACTGTGCTTCTTGGGACCTCACTAGGACTTGCACCTCCTCGGTTTCTGCAAATACAGGGGCACTCTGCAGGGTTTGCAAGGAGCACTTTCCTGCCTCCTTGGATCTCAGAGGTTCATGAAGGCTTTTTCTCCTCTGCACAGCCCTTTCATAGGCAAGTGTTGGGTTGGGAGCTGGAGCAGAGACCCACACAGTCCTTCTCCTCCTAGAGAGGGCTGGTCCAGGGCCAGCAGAGAGCAAGCCTGGCCCTAAGGTGGCCTTCTGGAAGAAGCTGCATGGGTACTTCTCAACACAAGCTTGGCCTCCCAGTCCAGGCTGGTTAAGCCACTTCAATTTCCCATTGTGCAGCTTCTTTTTGTGCTCTAGGTTAACTTCTCATGCTGAGGAAAATTAAATATTTCCTTTCTGCTTGCACTTTAGCTGCTGAGTAATTTACAGCCCAGGTTAAGAAGAGCAACATGCAGATACCAGTAACTGCGCATTGTGTCAGGCTTTATCCCTGCTCACCCAGCCTCATTTGCTGCTCCTCAGGGCCAAGTCAGATTCTGCTCGTGGTAAGAGAGAGGAGGGGAAGGCTTGGGAAGTCACTGGGGAATTGCCATGATATCACAGACTTAAGTCTAGTAGAAGCCCTTGAAGTCCCAAGCAATTTGAGCTTTTAGGCAGAAGTCTTGTTTTCACCATTGTTTCAAGCAGTTCTTGGAGCCTAGAGCCTGCTCAATGACAAGGTGACAACTGCTGACCCAGGATTTGGTATGTAACAAAAATAAAGATTTGCCAAAAAAAATAAGGATTTGGCATAAGCCTACTCAGAAGAGCTACATGAATATCTCTGTCTAGCTACTAGCTGTGCATCATTCCCAGCAGCAAATTCAGTTACAAAACATCCAAAACACAGGGCAGTTTTCATATAATTTATTTGTCTTGGTCTTTTTGTTTTCTTGCATAGGCATAAATTACAATCTGTTGATTAAAAAATAAAATGAACAAAACAGTGCAGCATTTGCAACAGGCTACAGCATCCAATACAAACTCCTGTCTGTAACCATCTGTGTCTGCAGGGCTAATTCATAACGTGTGTAGGGCAAACTGAGAAGGAGGGAGAATAGGGAGGGAAATGGAGTAAATAAGAGAAATCTGCTCCCACAGCTGTTCTGCATTTCCCCTGCCTCACCAGGCTCATCTTCCACATCAGCTCTAGGATTCAATACCCCTGGCCAGAGATGCACGTGCTGAAGCAGCACTTCTGTGTGCCCTGTCTTGCAGCTCTGGAAGTGCTGCAGAAATACTGCAAGCTGTGGCTGGAGAGGCAGCAGCCCCAGCCCCTGGGTACAGGTGTTCAGGCTGCAGCCCAGCACTGCTGCTGAAGCTGGGGGCTGAAAAAGCACATGTAGCCTCAGCCTGTTCCTGTGGATCCTCACACAGATGGCAGGGTGAGGTCCCCAAACCCAGCTAGAGAAGAGCATAAAGCCCCAGAATGAGCACTCATTGGTGTCTCCAGGGGGCTGTACTTAGAACAGCAGGGACTTTCATCTCCAGAGGACAGGACAAGCTGGCTCTGTAAAGCCGAATGCTCCCTAACCCAGTCCCAGCAGTTAACACCCACTTGGAAGGAGCAGAGACCCCACTACAACTCCATTCTCAGGGAAAGAGGTCCCCTTTCCTGCCTCTCACCAGCATGCCTGATTTACCACAACATCATTTTTTTCTTGGGCAAAGGCCTTGTCTGCCCTCACAGTCCCAGCCAGAGATCAGGAAGCCAGAAGTAATGGAAAAAAGGGGTTTTCCCAGCCTCATGCTTATGGCATTTGCTCCAGCAGTCAGAGAAAGGTGGGAAAAAGAGAGAGCTTCATCTCTGTGCTCTCTTTATCATTCAAATAAATCCAGGAACTGGTCTGCTGAGCCCAGAACAGGTCTAGGCATTCATAAAAGCACAGCTCCATGTGCACAGTGCACTCACGGACATGACTCCAAGGCAAGCGGGCAGCCGTAGACAAGTTTAAAATAACTTTGGCTGTGGATGCCAAGAATTAAGACTATGCTCAATATAGGAGAGAATTTATAGTTGCTGGATCTGGCTCCAGGTCAGCTTTCTCCCTGCAGCAGGGCCTCCCAGCTCTGCAAGAGGCTCCACAGGGTAATTTTAACCTGCTGGAGACAGGACTGTGCCCTCTGGGCTCACTTCCCTTGCTTGGAGCAAGGAGACCCCTTCAGAAGGGATGTGCTGCCACCATCCTCACCCCACCAGGCTGGCACGGAGGGGGTCAAGGCCCAGCACCTCTGCCTGATGCCCATTAGGGGATGCTGAAGGTAGACACTTCTTCAGCCCCCTCTCCTCCTCCTCTATGCCTACAGTGCTTCAAGCAGAGACCACCAGAGTGGGAATCAACACACGGTGCACTCATGGTACCAGGGGAAGGATGAGACCAGCACTGGACAAGGCTGAGACACTGAACGTGAGCCCTTTAGCTTTTCTTTCAATGAAACACAAGACAAAGCTGGAGGCTGTAAGCACCGTCCAAGAACATAATCCAAACTATGTGATGCAGGTAGCCAGGAGGTGCACGGGCCAGATGGCCCTGGCACTCCTCAGCCCAGGGAAGGTCCCTGTGCATCCTTCCTGCAAAGCCCTGCTGTGCCTCCCCCATCCCAACAGTACAGGCAGGATTTACATGCCTGCTGCAGGCAGAACTCCCCCTCCTGCTCTGGCCCAGTCCTCCCACAGCCAGGGCTCAGAGAACAGAGCAATGCCAGTGTGAAGAAGTAGGAGGGAAAGGGAGCCCTTCCAAGAGAAAGGAGGTCAGCCTGCACCAGCCATCTGCCATCAGGGACCAGGATCTGAGGGAGCCCTGCAGGCAGGGGGTGGCTCTGCATGCTGGCACCTGCAAGCCCTGGTGACTGCCCCATCTCCCACCCAAGAGCCCTGCAGAGCACTGGGGCAGCAGCCCCCACTCGCTGCTAACAGTCAAGTATACACAGATGCAGCCATGGCCAGAGGCCACAGCCACACATTGCAGTCTCAGAGGACATGTGGAGCACGGAGGGCAGGAATGCCTCCAGCACCCCAGCAGCAGCAATCCACAGGGGACCCCAGCTCCCTGGTCCGGCTACCAAGCCCCCATTAGCTTGAGGCCCATATTTCAAACAGCTCTGCTCATCTTATTCTAGCTTATCCTACTGTGTGCACTATTCTCCTACTAAACAAAGCTCTAGCCCTCTCCACATCTAAGCCACTCATTCAAGTGGCACCGTGTAACATTCTGTGGTTAAGTACAAATCGCATGGAAAAAGTCTTTTTTCCCTTTGTTACTACAAAACCCTCCCCCCAAAAAACCAACCCAAACACCCCAAACAGAAAATAGTCCCCCCTCCCCACCCCTCTTAAAAAAAAAAAAAAAAAACCACAAAAAACCAGAACAAACCCCAAAGGAAAAGCAGGCAACAGGAATTTTCAATAGCATCATCAAGCTTAACACTGGGGAGGCAGCCAGCCAGGGAGGCCAATGGCATTGCCAAGACCCAACTCAGCCACTGGCAGCAGGAGGGCTTGAGCAAACGGACAGCAGCGCCAGGGTGGGCTGTGCCACCAACACGTGCCACATTCCTCTCCTCCTGCTGCCCCAAACCGTTAGTTTTATGTTAATACTTCATTAATACTGTCTCATTTCCTCTCTGCCGGCCCAGCATTGGAGGGCTGGAGATCTTTACCCAAACCAACGCCAAGGCAAGAGAAGTGACCCTGTGTGGGGGGGAACTGGGTGGCCACGACCAGTGGCTCTGGCAGCACGGAGCCAGGCACCACAGTCCCACACACCGTATCATCGTATCGCACCCAAACCCGCGTGAAGCACACCACAAATTACACACCCCTTCCCCAGGCCCTGGCAATGCTAGACACACCAGCAGAAGGGAGCAACAGGGACAAGGGGCAGCGCAGACCCATTAAAAAGTTAGCTTAGAAAGTTAAAATGTCCGAGAGACGCTGAAAACAAGCCAGGCTGCGCTAGGACCCACGTGGGATGCTCGTGCCTCACCACCCCGGTCCTTGGAAGAGTGAAAGCCTCAGCCCTTTAACACCAGCTCTTCTCCTCCACCCAGGGGAGCAGCTTCCTGGGGCGGCTGCTGGCGCATCCCAGGGTTTCTACGTGCGAAGCAGTGAACCAGACGCACCCCCTGCTGCCATGAGCCCGGCAGCATCCTCATCCCATGGGAGCCGGGGTCAGTGCGCCGGCTCCCCGTGCACGCGGAAGCGGTAGATGCAGGTGTATTCGGGGTGGCCCCAATTGCTCAGCACCCGCAGCTCCACCAGCTGGTATGTGCCCACGGAGTCACCCTTGGGGAGGAGGGAAAAGAAAAACCTGAGCCTTGAGAACTCTCCAAGGCTCAGAGACCTCAAGTGCCCCATTTTCTTCTTGAGGGTCAGGTGCTCCAAGAGCAAAGCATTTACCTCCAAGTAAAACGTTTGGATGGGGTCGCCATTGTGGTTGTAGGTGAACTGTCCAAGGAGAAGGCCCTCCTCCTCTCCTTCTTCTTTTAAGCCCTATGGAGGGGCAAGGAGGCAGAAAGGGAGAACCAGGGGTCATCAGAGAGGGAGACGAGAGGTGATGCACACATCCAGGCCAGAAGAGGGAGAGGGAGACACAGGTGTGCTTGGCCCCCACTCCTGCTCTTCCAGGTCAAAACAGACAAAGGGGAACAGGGACCAGTGAGGAGGGATGAAGGGGTGGAAGACCAAAAGTTACACCTAACTCAACCCCCTCTGTCCCCCCAAAATTCTGAAGCCCTGTGCTGCCCCTCTCCCCACCAGTACTGTTTCTTCCTCTTCTTCAGGGTTAAGATCAAACCCCTCAGAGCACTCCACAGCCCAGTATGGGGTTTGTTAGGCCCCCCACCCCAGGTCCAGGTGAGGGCACTCACGTAGACAGCGAAGTCCTTGGGGGCACTGGGGATGGTCCCCTGGGGTGAGAGGGCTCTTGGGATGTGCTCCAGCGTCACGGCCGTGGGGCGGATGATGCCAGAGAGGCGGATGACAGCGAAGCCCTGGGAGCCACGAAATGCCCAGCAGTTCCCAGGGTTGACGTCTGGCTATGAGCATGGAAGTGAGACACCAGCAATGTTACCACCATCGGCACCATTTTCCTCCCATCAGCCCGGCTGCTGGCTCGGAGCAACAGCCAAAGCCCAATAAAACCCCCAGGAGACCCAGCCGGTGCTCCCACTCAGCACCCACCTGCAGGATGACACGGGGAGACTGCGAGTGGTACCACAGGGGGATGCCAAACAAGCTCAGCAGCGCTGTCCGTGTCTCGTAGGTCTCCGAGCAGCGAGTGTTGATGACACTGGCCCCTGCCACAAGAGGGGATGGCAGCCTGTGAGCTGCATGCCAGGACCCCGTGGCCACCTCCCCAGGACAGCTGGCTTGTCCCCAGCCCCTACCTGCCGACTCCAGGGCATAGTCAACCATCCCCACACGGTCCTCGCTGTAGCGCTTCAAGGCCTGGTCCACGATGAGATGCACTTGCTGCAGCGGGAGCAGAGGGCACAAGAGGGTGAGGGAGAGGCACAGCCGTCCTGCCCCCCAGCCACCTCACCCTGCAGGGACAGAGGGTGCAAGAACTTTCCTGCAAAACAGCCGGGGGATGAATCACCGCGGCAAAAATGAGAGGACACGCATTTGGCTGGGCAGCCTCATTAGAGGTTGCTAAAAATACCCCCAAGACAAGGAGCTGCGCAATGAAGGGGCAGCACCCAGGCACACTGGGCTTGCCCATCCACAAAAGGGGCTGGCCCCACGGGAGGAGAAGTACTACCAGACACAACCTGACAGACCACCCAGTCCTCCCCAGAATCATCTGCTGGTCCTTCCTGCCCTGTCCCACAGGATTGATGGGAGCTCCCCCCATCCAGAAAAGGAGGAGCTGGCTGGTGCATCCATCTGAAGCCAAATCCAGCCTAAGGAGCTGGGACCCCACAGTACCCCTTCGGGTCTAAACTTTACAGAGTGCACAAGGAATGTGCAGACCATGCGGACTGCTAATCTCAGCTTGATCCCTCCCTCCACTACCTCCACAGGGAATTGCCAGCAACTCTTTCCAAAGCAAGCAAGCTCATTTTTTCCCCTTGGTGTCATTCTGCTGAAATGCTTTACACCAAACAACTCAGCGGTGCTGCTGAAGAATGGGGATAAGCAAAATGCTCCACCCATGGCACCTGCCCCACAATCTGGGTAAGGATGCAAAAGCAGAAACCTGGATTTTAAGACAGTAAGAGCCTTGTAGGCCTGCAGGTATTACCACCTGTGACCCCTTCCAGAGCAGAGAGCAGGCACAGCCCAAGAAGGCAAATGGCAGAGCAGCAGTGTTAAGGATGTGAGCCCAGGATCGATGTCCCAGCCAGCACACACACCATGGGGCACAGTCCCTGACCCCACACCTGTGGTCACCATCATGTCCCTGGGGCTCAGGGCAGCACTCACCTCCTCTGTCACCCCTGCAGTCCCCCCTTGCCGCAGGGCCACTCCAATACCAGCCTGAGCATCCCGTGCCGACAGCCTCCGGTCCTCCAAGACTTTTGCAAGAATCTTGCGCTCCAGAGCCTGGAGCTCTGCTTGCAAGTCTTCCCGCTGGAGGATGAAGCCAGAGGCACCATCCTGCTGGGGCTGCGACAGGAACCGACTGATCCACACTGGGAATTGTGCTTCCACCTGAAACGGTGGGGACAGAGCTCAGCCCTGGGGGAAGGACCCTCGCTCTTCTCTCAGCTGAACAGGCTGGGGACCGGGCACTCACATCAGCCCGCACTGTCTTCAGTTGCTCCAGTATCCCCTCCACGTGCTTCCCCATCACCTCCTGGTCTGACTTGAGGCCTGCCAGCTCCCTCCTCAGCGATGCCACCTCCTGCTCCAGCTTGCCCACCTCCTGCTGGAGAGTCCCTCGCAGGCTCTCCTGCACCGAGCTGTGCCAAGAGAAAGAGCTTGTGCCAATAGCCCCAGTTCCCCTCTGCAAACTGGAGGGAGAGGTTCATTCCACGTTGCCCACACCCAACCCCATCTCCAGATCCAGTTTTAATTCCAGTGGCAGTGACCTCTACTACTGCATCCCATAGGAGAGCACCCCCAGCTCACCCCTGGGCTGAAGTGCCACACTGACAGTGATGCAAAATGACATGGGCAAAGGTCACTTGCTGCCATCATCCTTGGAGCTCTGCTGCCAGCCACAGAACAGGCCAGGCTGGAAGGGACCACAGTGGTCATCTGGCCCAACCTCCCTGCTCAAGCAGGGTCATCCCATAGCACATTGCACAGGATTGCATCCAGATGGTTCTTGAATATCTCCAGTGAGGGAGACTCCACACCCTCTCTGGGCAACCTGTTCCAGTGCATGGTCATCTGCACAGTAAAGTTCATCCTCATATTCAGGTGGAATGTCCTGTGCATCAGTTGCTGCCCATTCCCTCTTGTCCTATTGCTTGGCACCACTGAGAAGAGCCTGGCTCCATCCTCTTGTCAGCCTCCCTTCACATACGGATAGACACTGTTGAGGTCCCCACTCAGTCACCTCTTCTCAAGGCTGAACAGGTCCAGGTCCCTCAGTCTTTCCTCATAAGAGATNCATCAGTTTCTGCCCATTCCCTCTTGTCCTATTGCTTGGCACCACTGAGAAGAGCCTGGCTCCATCCTCTTGTCAGCCTCCCTTCACATACGGATAGACACTGTTGAGGTCCCCACTCAGTCACCTCTTCTCAAGGCTGAACAGGTCCAGGTCCCTCAGTCTTTCCTCATAAGAGATACTCCAGTCCCTTAATTATCTTTGTTGCTCCCCACTGGACCCACTCCAGGAGCTCCATGTCTCTCTTGTACTGAGGAGCCCAGAACTGGACACAGGACTCCAGATGTGCCTTACCAGGGCTGGGTAGAGGGACAGGATCACCTCTCTCACCTGCTGGTAATGCTCTTCCTAACACACCCCAGGACATCATTGGCCTTCTTAGCCACAAGGACACAGTGCTGGCTCCTACTGACACCCGCACATGTATCCTTCTTTCCCCCCCAGACAATGCCTCTCAATCTCTCCTTTGTCCCAGGCAAATCAGATGTGGAAACTCCTCCTACGCCTCACTTTGGGGAATTGACCCAGCTACCTGCCTGCCCCTCACAGAGTGATGGCTCTGCCCCACAGCCAGTGTTACCTCTGCCACTCCGAGTTCAGCTCCAGCAAGCGTGCTTCCATCTCCTACCAGGAAAAGGGGAAGGGGTGAGACCTGTGACACTGCTGGTGAGGGTGTCCTGCCCAGGCACCACCACATGCTTGTCCCCTTACCAGAGAGGCTTGTGCCATCTTCCCCAGGCGCCCATCTAAATCCCTCTGCACCTGGGCTCGGAGGGCATCCAGCTCGCCCTGCAGGATGAGGAACAGGGTGGAATATCAGAGCCTGGCCCTGCAAACCCCGTGTCCCTGCGTGTCCCCCGTGTCCCTCACCTGGAGGTGGTTGGTCATGTCGGTGTGGAGATGCTCCTTCAGCCCCGCGTCCCGGCGGCTCATCAGCTCCTCCAGCACTGCACGGATGTCCCCTGGGGGCGGCTCTCCCCCTGCTGTCACTGCTGCCGCCCCACGGCGCAGCTCCCACCGCGACAGCTCGGCCTCCAGTGCCTCAAAGCGCTTCTCCAGGGACTGGAAGCGAGCCAGGAGCCGGTGTCCCCCCTGCAGCAACAAAAACAGGGTGTGATGCAGCTCCCCAGGGAAGTGCCTACTCCACAGGACCCCTGTGAAAGGGGATCCTGACCATCCCTTTCCAAACGTTCCCCAGATTCACTGGCACTTTATTCATCTGTTGTTTCCCAGGAGAAGACAGATGTTCTCCCTGCTCAATCTCTGGGACAACCCAAGAGTGAGACGGCCACAAAGTGGGGGAGCCAGTGTGGAGCCACCACCTGCCCAATTCTCCACACCCTGGAAGCAACTGCTCAGCCATGGATCACACTGTCGCAGCTCTCCCTGCCAGGCACTCATCCCACCTGGGCCACCACCATGCCTCTGCTGAAGATTACCTGGTCCAGTGTGGTCAGGTCCCCTGCCCCAGGAACATCAGAGGAGGAGGAAAGCTTTCCAGCTCCCCACCACGGGAAGGAAGGCAGACTGAGTGTTGACAGCCCATATGGGTAGAAGTACCAAGCTCCTGGGCACACAGAGGGAAGAGATGGTCAAAACACAGGCTAGTAATGGGCTTCAGCAGTGGACAGGGTGGACATGCAGAGGCTCAGCCATCAGCATGCCCTGGGACGACCAGGAGAGCCCAGCACAGGGGTGCAGATGGACGAGGTTACCGAAGCCATGAGCACTGAGCTCGGGGCCATCCCATCCCCCAGCAATGGCAGTGGGATGCTCTGCACTGCCCCAGATCTCAGGACAACAGACTGAGTGAAACTGGCTCACCGTAGGCGGCAGCAGCGAGGAGCAGGAGGAGCAGCAGCAGCAGAATGGACCTCTTCAGACGTGGGTAGCGCCTGGAGCACGGAGAAGAAAGGGGTGCCTGTAGGACTGCAGCCACCTTCCACCATCTCTGGATGGGGCAAGGCAGAAAGCAAAGCCCAGCCAGGCTTTGGCACAAGACACCCACTACCCCAAGCATGCCACTCCTCTCCAGAGTCCTGCAGGTTTCCCCCACACCTCCCCCATCCTGGTGTCCCACCACCACACTCACCTGGAGAAGGGGACACTGTCCAGGTGGGAAGATGTGCCAGTGAGGCGGTGCCAGGCACCTGCCAGCCCCGAGAACAGCCACCCCAGGAACCGAACTGCCAGGAGGAAAAACAAGCCTCAGGAGGGGGCCTGGCAGAGATGTCCCCTCCTTCCTGAAGGGTGGCACCCCAAGGGAACAAAACCCCTCCACCCAAACAGGGAACAGCACACACAGCACCTGGAGAGTAGAGATGCTGACAGGCAAGAAGGCTGCTGCTGGAAACGCCCCTGCCAATCCTCCACTCACCTGGGGAGGTGAACACCTGCCAGAGGAAAGAGCCCACCCGGGAGGCTGCACTTCTCAGACCCGACCCAGAGCTACTCTGGCCTGAGTAATAATGACCTGGAAAGGAAGAAGCAAGTCACCAGTGCAGCCAGTATCCCAGCACATTGCCCACAGCCAATGCTTTGCACTGGGGGTGGCATCTAGCAGGGACTGGCAGCACACTGGGTACAGCCAGGCCCTGGGGATGTCTCTCCCCTGCATCCCTGCCACCAGAGACAGGTGCATCCCTACCAGTGTAGTCGTCTTCTGAGGAGTACCCAGATGAAGACGTGTAGGTGTCATATGTCTTGCTCTCCAGCACCCCGTTGATCTTACTGGACTCGGTGTCCCCTGTGCCTCTTCTTCTCCTGGTGGAGAGCTCCCCACCTGCCCCCAAAACATGGAGTGTCCCTGAGAAATCACCCACCATCACCTTCACAGGGGTAACTCAGTCAGCCAGCCTGGGGGGCAGCTCCAACACCTTTCAGTGTCCAGGGAGGTCCCTAGCTGCCACAACAGAGTGGGAGGGCTCACCCCAGTATGTGCTGCTGTCCAGGTCATCATCCAGCATGGAGCTGCCCAGGGCAGCAAGGCCCCGGCTGCCCCCCAGGTAGGACTCGCTCATCATGGACTCGCTGTAGTAGGAGGTCTGGGTGCTGGGGGCGGGAGAGAGGCGCTTTGTGCTACTCGATTTCCTCCTGATGGTCCTGCAAGAGGTGAGAACAGGCTCATCGGACGTGTAGTTACAGAGGGGGCGGGAGATCACAGTGCACCCACGGGGGAGAAAGGCCGAATTCACCCCAAACCCTCGAGCAGCATCACTTCCCTCCGCACCGGATGGAGGCGGCTCTTGGAGGCTGCAACCTCTGCTTTGCTAAGGCCTCCCGCCCGTCCCCGGGCACCGCTTCCGCTCGCACCGCTGCGGTTTTCCGGCCGGCACTCGCAGCGCACCTCCCTCCTCCCTCCCCTCCTCCCTCCCGCCATCCAGCTGGGAGGTGGCACCCAGCCACCCACGGCAGGCTCCTGTGCCGGGGCGTGGGGACGCTGAGGTGCCCGGACAGGGAGAACGGGGCTTTCGCTGGAGCAGGGCCACAGCCACGCCGGAACGCCTCGGGCTCGCCGTCCTGCTCCCTTCTGCAAGCTATCCCGACAGCCCGCCCTGGACGGTGCCCGGTCCCTGCTGTGGGACGGAATGCCCCGCCCCTGACAGATTTAGGAGGGGGAGTCCGACCCCCCCACTAACCTGCCGGTGGCCTCCTTGAAGGGGAGCTGGGTCCCACCCAGCAGAGAGGTGCTGCTGCTGCTGCTGGCCGTGGCATCATCGTCCCCGGGGTAATAGCGGGTGGTGACAAGGCGCTGGCTGCGGCGGGACATGGCGGCAGCACTCGGCGGGGCTCAGCTCACCTGGGGGCGGGGAAGAGAAGGAAGTGTCAGTGAGAGGGTCCCCGGAGGACGCGCCCGGTGAGACCCCCCTCGCAGGGACCCCACCCCTGTGGCAGGGGTCCCGTCACACACCCAACACCCTCCCGAGCTGGAGGCCGTGGCGTATCCCGGGATGGAGCCACCTCCCCTTACAGGGCGATAAACCCCTTCGGCTCCTTT
>VZRZ01005947.1:229154-261567 GCA_013398175.1 Climacteris rufus | reverse complement strand
CGCCGCCGCGGAGAGGGGCAGCCATCGTTCCCCCGGCCCCTGGGGACCTCTTCTTTATCATCGTTATCATTACTGTTTATTGTTATTATCATCGGTACTGGCACATTATTTCTATTTTATTTTATTGTCATCATTTAGGGGGGCCATCCCCACTCTCTGCTGCCCACCAGGACCTGGTCACCAAACACCTCAGCCCTGGGGTTCCTCCCCGCCATGTCCAGTCAGCTCACGCTGTCAGCCACGGGCGTGGGTGATGCCAGCCCAAAATGGGATCTTCCAGGTGCAGGGCTGCACCCCAGCCCCTTTTGGGTTTTGCTGGGGTGGCTGGTGTGCTGGTCCTGCTGGGGTGGGAAACACCTGCACCCCACGGACCACCCGGCACAACGACACGGCCGAACCTGTCCTGCTTGACACCCGTGTGCCCACGCTCCCACAGATGGGCAGGCGTGTTCTGCGTCTCCCTGGGCTGATGGCCCCAGACACCCCGCTGCCATCGTTCTCCTCCTGGGGCGGCTGGGCCGGCTCGTCGCGGGGCTGTGAACCAAAGCCGCCTGCTCCCATGGGACCTTCAGCCGCTGCGGCACAGCTGGGACCTTGTGCAAACTCACCAGGCTGAAAAAACAACCATCCTCCCACACCCCGCGTTTTAAATCTGACGGCACCTCGGAAAAAGATTTGCCCAGGAGGGCTCTGTGGGTGTGGGGAACCGGCCACCTGTGTCTGAAGGTGATGATTTAGGCCATGTCTGTGGGGCACGGTGCAGGAATGCCCCCCTGGCTTTGGGTATGGGGCAAAAAGGTGTTTATATCGAGAGTTAAAAAATTATGAAGCTGACAGAAGGGGAGGGACCTCTTGCAAAACAGCCCTGAAACCTTTTCCTCCCTGTGCTGGGCTTTGGGGCACACGCCAGGGCAGCATCAGGAGGACGTGCTGTCAGCATCGGGGGGGCACACCGCAACAAACCCCGATTCAGCGTCCCCAGCCCTGTTGTGTAACGCAGACAGATCCTCTTTGTCTCCCTTTTCTTTCTTTTTTTTTTCTTCCTTTTGAGCCCATTTTTTGTTCCAGCTAAAATCTCTGCCTGGCTTTTCCAGCTCCATCTCCCACTGTGCCAGCTGCCCTTTTTCACCCTTTCCCGTGGCTTCCCATCCCTTTGCGAGAGTCTGGCTGGGACAGAGGACATCTCCCCTCCCCAGTGGCACCTTTATCTCTGGCCATGCTGGTGGCAATCCTGTGTCCAGACCTGGGTACACCGGCAGTGGCTGTCACAATGGCACCTGCTCCAGCTGACGTAATCCTGTGCAGATTAACCCCCCTGGGAGGCTCAGGGATAAGCTGGGTGCTGAGCCACCAGGCACTAAATAGGGTGCACGACCCCAGGTCAATCCATTCCCTCCTCAGGAGCCACTTTTTTGGGTGTGAAGGGAGCCAGTGGCAGTTCCCAGGGGATTTGGGAAGATACTCTGAGGAGAGTGGGGTTTGTTCTTGCTGTATCCCTGGTCTTGCAGAGGAGCTGGCGATGCTGAAGCCATGGGAGTTTTTGAGTGGGTGTGGGAAGAGTGGAGCAAAGATAAGTGGTGAGTGGCTGGGAGCTTGTGCCTCATTTTCCCCACACCAGCAGTGAGGAGCCTCAGCTCTCTTTTTGGGGGTGACCAGGGCATCACCGTGCTGGGGGCGGGGGTGGGGCAGAAGGAGCTTGCCAACTGTTCCAGTTTGGCAGCTCTTGCTGGGGAAAGGCAGGAAAAATCCTTACCCTTTCCTAAAAGGTTTTGGAGGGCTGAAGTGACACGTCCAGGCAAGCGAGGGCAGGCCAGGGCTGGGAAAGCAGCTTTGGTGGGGAAGATCACAGCTCATGTCTTCTCCACCAGGTCAACCTTTTTATTTAAATTCCCTCCCTCTCCCAGCTATCCTAACAACCTGCTTTCCTGGTTCATCACGCCATCAGCTCTGGCACTGCCAAAAGCTAAAGGTATGCAGAATCAAAAACTAAAGCTATGCAGAGCTGCACATCGATCCCCACATCATCCTCAGCAGGACCCCAAAACACCCCAGTCCCGCAGGGTACCCTGCCCCATATCACACCCATGACCCTACAACATCCACCAGCACCTCTTCCTGGCGAGCTGCCCTGGCCAGGCAGTGTCCCACCACTGCCAGCACCTTCCCCAGGCGACGGTCCAGTGCCCGCAAGTGGGGCTCGGCCAGGACAGGGGCCAGCGGATCTGCGGCCAGTGCCTCCCGCAGCAGGTCGCTCAGGAGGTAGGGCTGGGTGGCCAGCAGCTGCAGCCGCAGGTAAGTCGACTTCTTGATGCTGCCAGAGATGAGGAGGGAGAGGTCTGACCACAGGGAGCCTCTCCCTGACAGCAGATCCGGGGCGGGCGGTGGGATCCCCTTACCTGCAGCACTGCTGGAGAGGGGCCAGGATGGACGGTTCATCACGGGAGTGTGTGCCGAAGCTGGGGGTGGGGAGAAGCCCACCAGGAGGTGTCAGGGCAGCATTTTGGCAAGATTGGAGGTCTCCCCCCACCCTTTTGCTGTGATTGCTCCTCCCCCTCCCCAGCTTTACCCACGACCGTTGTCCAGGTGGAGCAGGAAAGTGTCATTCCCAAACTTCTCAAAGGTCTCGTAGTGGTGCCGGTCCATGTTGCCTATGGTGGGCCAACAAATTTGCTATCAGGTTGTGGGCTGGGAGATGGGAGCAGGGACATGGAGCACTCTCCTGGTGTGAGACCAAAACCCAGAGCCTGGGGAAGAGGGCTGGAGGCACCTCTAAGGTGTCCGTCTGGTGGCCATGGAAGGGAACTGAGCAGAGACCCCTCGGCCTCCAGGCCCCTTCTCATCCCAGCAACTCCACAGAGGGACAAGAGTGGCAAATGGAGCAGAAGTAATGGCAAAGGCATGGCTGGGTGGCCAGGAATGAGGAGATGGGAAACTCTCCAAGTCAAATGCTGGTAAGAAGACAGTGCATGGAGGAAGAAGTGGCCCAGGGATAGAAGAGGCAGCAAGAGCAGCAGGAACCCTGGGCAGCATCACCTCCAGCACTTAAGGGGCTGCATGGAGGAGCATGCTAGAAGGTGCTTCCCATGTCTGAGGCATTCAGCTGGGGTGTCCCTGGAATCTCTTGATCTTTGACTTCTGCCTGGGAAATGCCATAATGGCACAGCCCTGTGCTTTCATTGTTGGTAAGAGTGCAGCTCACTGCAGCCTCAACAACAGTTTGTCCAACAAACCTCACAGGGCATGGTACCATGGGACATGGAGCCATTTAGGCCTCTTGGTCCTGAGGGACTTCAACAGCCCTCAGCACTGGCATGGAGGAGCTCACCCATAAGGAAGTCGAGGATCGTCATGTCGATGAGGTCGAGGAGGCGATGGCCCCTGTCGTAGGGCGGCGTCTCTCGCACCTGAGCGCAGTAGTTGGGGTTCAGCTCCCACCTGCTGGCAGAGGTTGGGGAGGGGGACAGGGCCATGAGAGTGGCTGTGGAGCAGCCCCCTCGCATCCCATGGCTCTGCTGATCCATGCCCCCCACGCCACCCATGCCCCGGCTCACTCAGCCTTCTTGCTCTTGTGGTAGGAGCGGCGCCAGGGGCTGCGCCAGGAGCGTCGCTTGGCCAAAGCCTTGTCAGGGAGCAGGGCAGCCATAGAGCCCTCCAGCCGGTCCGGTTTGCCACAGAGGGCGTGCTCCGTGGAGCAGTAGTAGGAGCACTCCCCGTAGAAGCAGACATTTCCCGCTGGGGACAAAGCAAAGGTTGACAAAGAGAAGGAAGGGAATGAGCCTGCGACCCCCAGGCAGGGTGGTCTGGCAGGCAGCCAGGGGAGGATGCTCCATGCACTGTGGCCATGTGCCACCAGCAAAGCAATGGCGAGGAAGGCTGTGAGGAGCAAAAGCCTGCGGCAGGATACCCATGGGAGCTGGAGCAGTTCCCAGTGGGATAGTTTGCCCCAGCGCAAGGGGAGCCAGGGCAGCAGCAGCCAACTCCAGGTGAGCTCCATGCAGGTGGCCACAGGAGAGGATGCAGGACATGAAAGCTCACCTGGGGAGATGAAGAAAGTCTTGGCCAGTTTCTTGTCTGTGGTGATGTCACGAATCTCCTTTGTTATGTTGACCAAACGGCCAGAAACTGGGGGGATTCGCCGGAAATCCAGGATCCTGAAACACAGAACTTGGAACCATCAGTTACTGACCTCAGCTGGTTTTCACAGTGAGTTATTAAAACTGCCAGGAGACACAGGTATCCCTCACAACAGGGAGCGAGAGGTGGGATGAAGAAGCAGTTTCTCTGCTGCTTTGCCAGTATGGGAGGGCAGGGTTGGATGCAAAGCTTATGCTCACCTGTCCAGGTGGAAGGCTGCAATCTCTGCATTGTGCCGCTCAAAGTCCGAGAAGTAGAAGAAATCAATGGGGGTCTCCTGGTCCCGGGTTTGTCTGGAAGAAGAGGGGACAGTGGGGGCAATCATTATGAATGGGGTCACTCCAAACACAGGATTAGTTCCAAAACAACACCCACCTGGTGACACTGGAGACACAGCCAGACCCATTCTCCTCCAGCCACTTCCTGATGGGTCATGTGGCTCCAAACACCCCATCCAGGCTCCCATGCAACCCCTGCCTCCAACATAAGGGCTGGGCAGCCCTCACGGACTGGAGGCTCCTGCATGGTCCTCATGGACCACCTTCTTCTTTCCACCACTGGAGGTCACTACCCCATCACAAGCTGCGCCCAGTTTGCGGCAGGCACCACCAGGGAAGACAAGGGAAAGGGGACCATTCTGCTCGCCTTAGTTTTGGGATGGAGGTACTGAAGTGAGGCAGTGCATGAAGCGTTTCTCCATTTCTCCCTCCATGGTCCCCTCTGGCCACTCCTCGCTACCTAATGGGACCATGTGGCTGGGGTATAGGGTTGTACCAGGCTCTACTCACTTCATGGGCTTGAAGAGGGCCTGCCCGTAATTTGGGAATGTCATGATGAGCTTCAGCTGGGTCCCACCGGACTTCTGGACTGAAAGGAAGCACATGGGGATGAGGGAGGCAGGCAGCAGGCAGCAGGGCAGGGGTGTGTGCAGAGAGGGGTGTGGGCAGGGAGGCCGTACCTGAGCTGACGATCCTCTGCGTGGCCAAGTCCCGGAGAAGCGTGGGCAACAAGGGGTCCTGGCGGGGGTACAGCTCATAGCGGTTGATGCCGACGTGGAATTTGAGCCAGGTGGGGTAGGTGTCATAGGCCGTCTTCCCTGTCGGGAGGAGCGTCTCGGCTTTACTGCTGCTGACCCTGCAGCCCGACAGCCACCACCACCCCAACAACAATGACAGCGTTTAGTTGGGATGGGATGGCTCCCGTGTCCCCGGGCCCTTCCTGGGGGCCAGTGCATGGAGAGTGAGCCAGGAGGAACACCCAGAGCAAGCCCTGGATGGGTTCCAGGTTTCATGGTGGCAAATCTCCTGTCCCATATGGTCTCCATGTGGCTCTTGGCACCTGGGCAGATCCCACCCAAGGCTGGTGACCAGGATGACTCACCAGCATGGCTGGATGGGTCACAGTGTCTTCTCTTCATCCCCCATGGAAAATCCCTGGGCTGATCCTGCTTTTCTCATCCATGCTTTTATTTCCCTGCTGGAGCACCTCATCTCATTGTTTTTCCCCAAGGGATTAGCTCCCAGGAGTACAACCTGCTACACCCCTCCATGTGCTCACTGGGGACACACAGAACAAGGATGTCCGCAGAACAAGGATGGAGAAGCACAGACTTCCCAGTCATCCCCAGCACTGACCTGAACTCCCACCCTCAACAATCCATTCCGTTTGGGCAGGTTTATCACACACCCCTGGTTTTCCCAGGGGGATAAGTTTGGGTTAGCACTATCCCTGTCTCTGTGCATCCTGCAAATTTGCAGTTTGCTGACATTCAAGGAAATTCCTGGGGGTATCTGTTTCACCTCTGTGCTTGCTACACACTGGCACTGCAATGGGACAGTTAGCCCAGGGCATCTATAACCCAAATCCATGTCTCTCTCTCTCTGAGAAAACACAGACTGTGCCTCGATTGCATCAAACCAGATCCAAGGTTACCCATAGGTGAGGTGGTCCTCAGAGACAAGGCAAATGCCATTTGTGGAAACCATCTCTAAAGCCAGCTTTTATTCTCTCCCAGTTCTAGCAGGCACCACTTTTGGAAGGTGTGCTTTCTGTAAAGAAGCTACTACGTGTTACAATGCTAAAGCTTTTAATATCTTCCCTTCTAATTAGAGGTTAGTAGTCCAAAGATAAAAATAGGCAGCCGGCAGCAGTGAGCTCACCACAGGGCTGAGCCTAAAGAGGTCAGGCGACATCCTGAAAAATGCAGGACAGGAATGGTCTCACAGTTAAGGTAACCTACATTGCAGGCTTTGCATCTTCAACGTATTGAGATGGGGGATAAAACTGGTTAGAAACCTGGAGTGGGGACTTCCTCATATACAGAGAGACACACCAAAGGCTACTCTGCATTGGGGAAGGGAAAGAGCTGAGGAGATCACCTAACAGATATCCTACATAATACAATGAATAATTCTTTGGTTTCACTGTGTGCTATAGGCTCATGGGTAGCAGCCCAAAACTTCAGGGCTAAGAGAGGATTTGAAGTATGAGAAGAGCGTGCTTAGCAATGGGGGCCCCTCTGGGGTAGGATGTTGATCTACATAGGGAATCTACATGTTTGGTCCCCACTACTTGTCCCCTCAAACCCATGTATCCCCCAAATGTAAGCTAGGGTTGAGCTCGCTCCTCACCATTCATCACTTGCGCTTCTGTGCAGGCTGAACTTCTCCAAGGGGTTGACAATAAACAGTTTGTCTTTTTCTGCCACCTCTGGGATTGGGATGTTGTAAAGAGGATGCTCAAAGAGTGCTGCCAGCTTTGATCCCTTGGTCCACGCTGCATTCCCCTGTTCGTGCTGCCATTGGAGCCCTGGCTCTCCAGCCCTTATGTGCAGCCCCGCTCTCTGTGGCTGGGAGCTTCTCTCCAAGGAGCCGTTGCTTCCACTGAAATCCTGAAGGATTCGTAGGCTCAGCTTCTTCAGGCCAGCCAGTCTGGGGCTGCCTGATGGGACACCCACGGCTTTTGGTGCTTTCATATCGCAGCTGCAGGGCCTGTGTGCCGCAGGGAGAGTGAAATCCATCACCAGGTGCACCAGGAGGGCCAAGAGCAGAAGAAAGAGAAGGCTGATTTTAAATTTCCTTTGGAAAAGCGTTTGTAGCCGGCACCGCATCCTTCCTCACCCAAAACACTCAGAAAGAGCTGGGCACCCACACGGGGTTGAAAATGTTGGTGTGGCTGCAGTCTCTGTGCAAAAATAGGAGAGAGGTGTCCTGGATTTAGAGCATCACAGCAAAGGAGCAACTGGTGCAAGGGCAGAGTCGCAGGAGAGATCTGTCACCGCAGCACCTCACAGTGTGACACCACCAGGACAGGGCAGGAGGTTGTGGTGAAGTTTATCAGCGCTGATAAGGGTCGAGCTGGCACTGCCAAGGTTAGCATGAACGGGGCAAGTTCCAAATCAATAGCTGCAGATGACCCCCCACTGTCCTGTCTCTCTGTGCTGTCACCTGCACAGGGCTGCAGAACATTTGCTTGAATACAGGGCATTAAAATGGCTCTGCCCCTCTGCAGCACCCACCCTGCCAAGCACTATGCAGCCCCCTTCCCCATGTTAATCATCACTGCACTCACAGAATTTTGTCACCCTCTCCCATCCATTCAAAATCAGTTGTACTCAAACCCTCTCTGAAAAAACACCCAAATTGGATAAAACAAAAGGGATGTGAGTAGCAATATTGCTGAAAAAAAAAATTCTGGGCTGGCAGTGTAAGGAAGGGCTACCAGGCAGGTGAGGTTCATGGGCAGGGATGCTCCCAGGGCCTCTAAGGCAGGTAAGGGAGGCAGGCAGGAGTGGGGATACTGATGTGGCACTCGGTGCCATGGTTTAGGGGAGGTGTTAGGGCATGGGTTGGACTCGATGATCTCAAAGGTCTCTTCCAAACTAGTGATTCTGTGACACAGAGGGGTAGTGGGACCCACCAAGTGTTGGGGAGAACTTGCAGCTTGTGGAAAGGAAAGGCAGGCCATTTTTACAAGAAATTATCTTTTTCAGTGACACCCCTGGACACAGAGCTGAGATGTGTGCACAAAAAGTGGTTCATGACTTGTAGGGATGCAGCTTTGTATTTGTTAAGGGACAGAGAAGCACAGGACCACCTGCAACAAGTCTGGGGGCTGGGGTACAGCGTCTGGCACAATATTTCTTCTCTCTCTGATCTTTCAGAGGATGCAGAAGGGATGTGAAATCCCATACATCATGTGGTCCTTCCTTGCTGCGTGATGCACCAGCAGCCAGCTTGGAAATCCTCACTTCCAGCCAAGGAGGGTATGATGATCAGTGGGCAGGAGGGGATACTCTGCAGACCCTCTTCTCTGCTGCCATCCCTGCGCTGCCCTCTCCGCACCGTCCTGTGCCGGCTCCCTCCGTGTGAGGCTCGGTCCCCTCGCAGGCGGCGCACTGAGAACGCGGTGTCCCCGGTGTTCTTGGCTCGCGTGTCCCACGGCGCGACAGTTGCCTGGAAACCGCCTCCGGCTGACACCATCGCCGCCCCAGATTCAGCCAGCCCCGCGTTCCCGTGCCTTCTGCTAGCAAGATGGCCGAGGAGAGCCGGGGCAAGCGAGGAGGAGGAGAGCTTTCCAGCCCGGCTGGCGAGCTCGAAGCCCGCAGAAGGAGCTGGGTGGAGGGGAGCAGATGGCTTCCCTGGGGAAGGGAACACAGCGTCTTGCCGCGGGAAGTTTGCTGAATCAAGTCCGGACACACGGTTCATAGAGAAGGCGCCTAGGAGGGGCTGTAGCTGGAACATGGGATCATGAGGTCATTGCTCAGGGAAAAAAAAAAAACAAACAACCAAAACACCAACTCCATGTACTAACTGATCACATCAAAGGAGCTGGGCTCAGCTCCCAGAGCAGGGCCACAGATTTCTTTATTCCAGAGCCAGCCCTGGGAGAAGAGAGGGAGACTTCCTCATTCCAGTGCCGCAAACCAACTCCAAACTGGGCTGGAGGGGATAGAAACCTCTTTCCCATGTACTAGAGTCAGGGTTCCTCACAGGGTTCCTATGGGTTGAAGTCACCCTACTGTTAGTCCCATTCCCAGATAGTGACGCTTGCAATCCTACACCCTGCCACCCCGATTTAGCATCCCAATAGAAAGTGAAGGTAGGGGCCTTAGGTGAGGGACGTGCCACCCTTAGTACTTCAATGCTGGTATTAAATATTAACCAAAGATTTTTCAGCGAGTCAGACACAAGCCTGCAGCAGCAGGGACGAGCTGGAGACCTTCAGAGCCTGCCCCCATCACCCGACAAGCACTTCGATGTACCTCGTTGCCATGACATCATCACAGAGACGTGGTTGAGTTTGCTCCTCTTTCTTCTCATCTCCCCCCTCCAGCTCTTCCTCCATCTTCCCAGCAGGTTCGAGTCACCCTTGGGGCGGAGGAGGAGCCTTACATCCGAGGACATTTTCACTGCTGGCTGCACGTCAGGAGTCACGGGCAGCTGATAATGATGTTGCCCATCTCCCCTCAGCAGGGAGGGATGAAGTCATGAAGCACAGCCCCTGAGCTGCTATCACAGCTTTAGCGGACGGGTGGATAGAAAGAGTCATTTTGGCTGGCACCCATGCATCACCCTGCGTTTTTCATCTCATTTTCTACGTCTGACTCAGCCTGATGCTTTGATGGGTAATGGCAGCAACATGCAGGGGGGCAAGAAATGAGAGGGAAACACAATAGCAAGCGAACTGTTGCAAACTTTCCAAGCTTTCCACTGAAAATGCGTAAGGAAAAATCATCCAGCAACTGATTGTAGTTTTATAGCCAAAAGTGGAGAGGCCTTAGAGGCTCCAAAGCATCACAATTTGGGTTGGAAGGGATCTTTAGAGATCACCCAGTCCAATGTTCCTGCAATGAGCAAGGACAACTTGAACCAGATTAGACTGCTCAGAGTCCCATCCAACCTGACCCTGAGTGCTTCCAAGAATGGGGCACCCACCACCTCTCTGGGCAACCTGTTCCAGTGTTTCACCACCCTCATTCTAAAAGACTTCTTCTCTATATCCAGTCTAGAACAAACCTCTTTTAGTTTAAAACCTCTAACCCTTGTCCTATCACAACAGGCCCTGCCAAAAAGTCCCTCTCCAGCTTTCCTGTTGACCCCTTTAGGTACTGGTAGGTGCTGTAAGGTGTCTCCAGAGCCTTCTCTTCTCCAGGCTGAACAACTCCACCCCTCTCAGCCTATCTTCATCACAGAGGTGTTCCAGCCCTCCGATCATCTTTGTGGCCTCCTCTGGACTGGATCCAGCAGGTTCATCAGCCACAGAGGGATCTCTTGTGGGAAAACACAGGACAAGGGGCCATCCCTGATCCATTAGTCCTCTGAAAATTACAGGTATGCCCAAAAATGTTCCAGCTCCACAGCAAAAGGATGGGGAAAGCCTTTCCTCTAACACAGTGGCCAGCACAGCATGGCTCAACTTGCAACAGGCAGGACAATTGATCTTATTGAACACTTGCCCGTGGCGGGGGCCCTGACACACACAGTGAAATTTTAGGAGGCTGAGGCTTGTGCTTTCACATACAACACCAATGATGGGCATGCAACCAGCTAACAGGGGTTTGCCTCTTCACAGTAACTTCCTGTAGGAAAGCTGTTACCCTTGGAAACAAAAACAGCCTGCCACTCTCCTGTGAGCCACCTTGTACTTACCTAGTAGAAATGGCAGTGTGGGAGCTGACTTGCTGCACCTTCACACCTAGCTCACCTCAATCTGTTTCCACACTCAGGCTTTGAGAAGGCTGGGGAGCAGTCACCTTCCCTTGATGCCAGTGCAGGTCATGGAGACATTAGCTTTGGTCAGCTGGTGGCCAAGGAGATAACAAACAGGCAGCAAGGCCAAGAGATTGCATGCTGAGGTAAGCAGCTCCCTGTGGTCATCTGCAGGTCACCATGACCCTGCAGAGATGCCCATGACCAGTGTGCTTGTGCATATGCACAGGGGAGTTAATTATTCATTCGTGTGAGAGAGGCACGATTAAAGCGACTGTGGTATGGCTGGAGGCATCACCATGCTCCAGTGAGGGCCTTCCAAAGACACTGGCTTTACCTCTTCCTCTGAATCTAGAGGAGACAACGTTGCAGAAGAGAAAATAATCTTTTCCACCTGCCAGCTGCAGAAAGTGTTGTCTTTCTGGAAGTGTTGTCGTCTCCAGCCATCTGGAGGGACACAGAGCAACTGCACGATGAGACAGCTCAAAGGATTGGGGCTTTTCTACACAGCACAGCAATCCTGATCACAGGCCAGGTATCATGGTACCAACTAGCTTCTGATAGCAGTCAGAACTCACAATTCCCTTCCACCCAATCAATAAGGAATTATGAAGACAACTAGGAATTATTTCGGATTTGGACCATCTGTGCTTGGCTGGGCCTTATGTCCTCTCACATATTACTCCAATTCCTGGTTCCGGACATAATGAAATTGAGAAAGGACATCTCCAGAGTAACACTGAGGTTCAGAAAAGGAACAAAAGGAATGGTAAGACCAAGTTGATCCACCACAGGCATTAATGCAGAAAGATTTTTCAGACTTGAATGATGGACTAGAGGTGTCAGCTGGCAACACTCTGAGAGGAAATCTGAAAATTAAGGAAGCCACACATATGAGACTCCAAAGGTCACAGTCGAGGCACTCTGGCAGAGCAGCAGACACAGCTACATTCCTCTGCTGCCACTGCTTAGGCAGCTGCCTGGACTGAGGGATGTGGCCAGCAGTACCATGGGCCTGGCAACCTTCCTCACCATCGTGGCTTGCACTGGTAAAAGGAACTGAGCAGGGAGGATGGCAGTCACACAGGAACCCTGCAGGGTGGAGATCTGTCACTGTCCTCTGCCTGTGCTACACCACTGCTCACTTATTTCCACATTTCTTGAACTACTTTGCCTACACAAACACACGCAAAGACATTTTACTAAATTTTTATTGTAAAAACACAGTTCCCCAGGTTTTATAAATAAGCCATACACGTAACACAGTTACGCTCATTCGATCCTCCAACACCGACAGCTTTCAAAAATGAAACAGGCTAAAAGAATGCAAGTCCAAGAAGATGTTAGGCTTCTGATGACCAAGTTATATTTCACATGGAGCCTCCTTCCTCTGTCAGCCTCCAAACAAGATGCTGAAAGTACACAGCACTTGCAACACCCCCAGGAACTGACAAGGAGGCATTTGAGCCTTAAAAAGAGCTCTCACCCACTCCCCAGGCATCGTCAGCCGCCTGTGTTTTCATGCTGTCTCAGTGTGCTGTGGGTGAGAAAGGAGGGGGCAGTTTGCATAGCAACCTCCTACACCCAGGCAGCTCAGCTGTTGTACCCTCCCAAAACAGCAGGGAAGGGCATACTGGGATTGCTTCCCTGTGGCTCACACCTCCACAGGCAGCCTGAAGGGAGACCCTTGGTGCTGTCACGTCTGCACAGACATCTTAGAAGGGAGAAAGAATATATGAGCAGCATCCAGAGAGAGGAAAGACAAGTGCTGGTCAGAGCCATACTGCATGGTAGTGGAGAAAGCAGAGGAGAGAGAGGAAACTATGTGGAATAAGTGGGAGTTAACAAAACCATAGGGCTAAGTAGCACCTTTTCTCTTTTGCTTTCCCCTGCTAGCACTGCTGTGCAGCTTGTCATGAGATTACCTGTTCCTCACTTCCCTCCTGCTTCAGCTCAAACACCACGGAAAGAGCCACAGACAGATGAGAAATCCCACAAGCAAGGACAGGACAGTTTAGCAAGTTTATACACACACACGCACCAACTTTATGTATCCCACAGAACTGTTACGTCAGTATGAAAAAAGAAATCTTGACATTTAAGTATTAAAAATAAAGCCCCACCTCCAGATCATACAAAACTTGTCAAGAGCAGGAAGAAATCTCTTGTATTGAGCAAGTCTGGGACCCGGCCAGGGGTCAGGAGCACTTCCAGACACACACAGCCAGGCTGCCACCAAAGAACATGTACAGCAGGTTCTTCACCTCGTGAGTGATCTCAAAGCCAAAACCTTCCCCAATCACCACATGCCAGGAGGACCCAAATTTCTTGTCCATCGTCTCTTTGATCATCTTGGCAGCACTCTGGAGAATGTTAAAGAAGAGAGCATTGGGTGAGACAAAGCAACCAGGAAGGTTTTATGCAAACATCCCCCCAGTCTTGTTCTCTCTTTAAGACTACTCAAGCCACGGGCAACAGGTAATAGCAGCTGCACTGCAGGAATTGGGAGCTCCCCAGAGGTACACCCAAGGGTAAAAGGTTTCCAGCACAGCAGCTAGGAGAAATTAAAGAACTGCATCCCTTGTGTTGTTCACACAGTCTGAAGCAAGAGCTCTGCTTTAGATGCTGCTGGAGTTATGCTGGGTGCGGTGAGCAGGAGAGGAGATTCAGGTCACTAAGCTGCAGCTATTTTTACAGGAGTCCATTTTTTTTCTCCAGCTAATTACCAAAACACTGAAAGTAGGCTGATTTTTAAAAGGCTTGCTTCTCTCAGATCACACCCTGCTTGATCCGAACAAAAGAGAGAGGAAGATTTTGCAGTGACAAGCGGTGCCCTGCTTGGGCCAGGTGTGTTTTCCCTTTATCATTACTCCTACAGCCCAAGAGGGAACACTTAACAGACTTTCACATACTTGACCCCAAAGCAAGAGACTCCATGCAGTTCTCAAGCCCTTGAGAACTTGAGAAAAACGGGGCATTTTAGAAACAGAGTGGAAGCATGTCTCAGGAAGGCAGGATCAGCAAGGAGGTAAGGTTTGGGAGGCAGCATCCCTACTAATCTCTGCAAAGTGCTATTGTGAATATTGCAGACAAAGGAAACTCAGTCTGAGATCTTGCCAAGCTCTTTGCCTCCTTCTACCCTTGCTCAGTGCAGAGAGAGTAACAGGACCAGACTCTGCTCTGCCCTATGCCCTTATCCCTGCTCCTTCAAGTTCCCTGAGCTGCAGTAAGAGCCTGGCCACTTTGGCATCTGGCTAGTACCTCATTGTTGGTGGCGAACTTCTCACACGCTGTGACACACAGCTCCATGGTCTCCACGCGCATCTCCTCCGGCATGTCCGAGTGCTGCAAAGAGCAAACAAGACAAACTAAGCAGAAAAGTAAGAGCTGGACACAAGACAAAAGTAAGCAGCTCTTACTTCTGCACTGGCTGTAACAGGGGCTTAGACGTAGTAAATATGAAAAGGGCTTATTGCATTACAAGTGATCCATTCATTCCTTGTTCCAGCCAATGAGGAATTCCTCTCTACCTACATGAAAACTGGCACTGTGTAAGCACAGCTTAAAGGAGGAGATCAAGACGTTTGCCAGTTTTTCTGCTATAAGATAAGGGGAAAGCACGTTAATACTGTTTCAACCACAGTCCTTAATTATTGCTATATGCATAACAAAGAAGTCTGAACTACACAGCCTTTTGTTCTGCTGCTGCTATCTGGTTGCCTAGCAAGACCTTTTGCTCCAGCTTCTCTAGGACAGAAAGCAAGCTGCTTCCAAAACACAGGAGAGGGCTCCAAAGGCAGTGTGCTCAATCTATTAGATGGACCACTTTGCCCCAGGCTTCCTCTGGCTGACATGGGGAACACTGGTGATAGATTTTCCCAGCAGAGGTCAAGGACAAGGAGAAAGCAGCAGTGACAATCAGAATCCCTCCACGGGGCCATCAGTACACACGTTCTCACAGCAGCTACTCAGTGGGAGAAGGTTAGTCAGAAGGAAGGCAGATTTTCAGATCTGTGACACTGGTAAATGCGTAATCCATCCCCCTCCTTACCCTAATCAGAGGAAAACTGTGAAGCCTTTTATAATCAGCCTCGTCCTTTTTTTCCTCCTCAGTTTCTTCCATGGTCCTTCCACAGGGACTCTAGGAAGGGGTGGAGTGGCTGCCTGGAGTTCAGCAAAGCGCTGCAGCACTGCCAGCTGAGAGGAACAGGGCTCTGTGTTCCACTCTGAGCAGCTTCAGCAGGAGGAGTTGCCTCTTGGCCTAAAGGACACTGCTTCAACAACAACAAACACGGAGACAAAAAACTTTAAATTAAAACAAAAGGCAAATAAAACTACTACAAGAATATCATGCTATCTCACTCACTTGCCATTTTCTCAACAGCCCCTTCACACCCTGCTGGGAGTCTTAGCTCACAGACCATTAACACAAACAAATTTTTAAGCCCTATCTTTTTCCATAAGTCAGGCTTCAAGGGCACAGCACTTCCCAGAAGCACCAATGGAGCTTGAGCGAAGAGCTGAGCCAAGGTACAGCTCTCAACAGAGGACAAGAGAACAATATCAGCTGCTACTACTCTTGAGTAATTCAAAAAGGATATTCCCAGGACACTATTATCTGCAAGAGTTTCAAACTGCACATGCCAAAAGAAGGGTAGCGGTATTTTAGGCACAGGATCTGCGTACTTGTCTGGATGGAAATGTTTAACAGGAACATCTTGGTCTCGTCTGTGCACTTGCTCCTCAGATCCCCGAGCATTTGCCAGCTGGGAAGGGCCATGTGGGAAAACTCTGGACCGTGCCTCCGGGCCTCATTACCAACTTGCCTCTACTTGGGCAATCCAGAGGCCACTGACTGACTCAGAGCATTTCACCGTGGTCTTCCCTGTGGTTCTTTCACCCAGAACAAAGCATCTTCCTCTCCTACCGAGGGGAAGCATGGGTGAGCCCGTATTACAGAGAAAAGGAAATAACACACGGTGTCAGGCGACAAAACAATCACTTATGCCAAGTACGTAGAGCTGTTAGCTAAAGCACCCAGACAAACCCCTAACACTCACACGGGGGCTGCGGGACCCGCAGGTGTCCCAAACCACGACTTCCGCACGAGACAACCCCCGCCTGGCTGGCAGCACGCCCGGGAGCCACTTCAATGCCCAGCCCCAGCTCGGGGCGTGCCCGCGGCCACAGTCCGAGGGTGTGGGGCAGCGGAACGCGGCCCGAGCGGACCGCCCACCTGAAGCGGCCCCACCACGCCGGTCCGCCGCCCTCGGCGCCGCGGAGAAAGAGCTCGGCCAGCGGCGCTGAGCGGGGCCGGGAAAGGGGCCGAGAGCTCCGGGCGCGGCCTCACCTGCGCGGCCGCCGCGGCCCAGCGCCGTTGCTAAGGAAGAGCCGCGCTTGTCATAGCAACGGCCGCGGGAAGTCCCGCCCACCTCGGCGCCCATTGGGCGGAGGGCGCCGCCCGGCACCTCTGATTGGCGGCCGCCCCGCCGGGCCCCGCGCGGGGCCTTGGGGCGCTGGCGGCGGCGGGGTGGCCAGGGCGCGCCTGTGCTGCGGCGGCCCCGGGCTCAGAGCTGCTCCTCCAGCCTGGCGTCTGGCAACTTACTATTCCTCTTATTTAAAACACCTTAGGGGCCTAATTCTACCTGTTTTTTTTTTTTCTTTTAAACAACAAGGATAAATATAAGAACAAGGAGTGATTTGGGGCAATTTTGGTTTTTTTAAAATCACAGAATTACAGAATTACAGAATCAGTTAGGTTGGAAAAGACCTCTGAGATCATGGAGTCCAACCTATGACCAAACACCACCAAGTCAGCCAGGCCGTGGCACTGAGTGCCACGTCCAGTCTTTCCTTAAACAGCTCCAGGCACGGTGATTCCACCACCGCCTGGGTGGCCCATCCCAGTGTCTAAATCACTCTTTCTGTGAAGAAATTCTTCCTAATGTCCAACCTGAACGTCCCCTGGTGCAGCTTAAGACTATGTCTTGTCACTGGTTGCCTGGGAGAAGAAGCTGATGTCCCCCTGGCTACAGCCTCCTTCTGCGTGGTTGTAGAGGGTGATCCTGTCACCCCTGAGCCTCCTCCTCTCCAGGCCAAACAACCCCAGCTCCCTCAGCCACTCCTCACAGGACTTGTGCTCCAGACCCTTCACCAGCTCCACTGCCACTTCTCTGGACATGCCCCAGCACCTCAATGTCCTTCCTGAACGGAGGGTTCCAGAACTGGACACGGTTCTTGTTGTGTGGGAGAGGCAATAGTTCATGTTTGCATGTCAATACGAGTGTAAAGAAGGAAAAAGTGACACTGTGGGGATGAATCATGGGTTGCAAACAGCTCCCATCACACCAGCCCCCATCCCCACTGAGAAAATCACCTCCCTCCCGCCCTCCGTAGCTTTGTGCTTGTAATGTCTGTTAGAGGTTTTCCATGGCTCTGGGCTTGCTAGGAAACCTCTGTTGTCTCTGCACTCTGCTAGCCAAACACTGATTGCCTCTAAACCAGGGCTTAAACAGTTTTCAGGGGAGTCTAGGGTTGTATTAATCTGAAATTAAGACAGATGGAAAAGCAACACGCTCCAGGATAATACCAAGGGAAAAGATTTCTCCCGTGCAAAGCCCCAGCAAAGCACCCAGGCTGCTCAGTGTGATGCCTGGGTTTCCACCAGTGGCCATCCTTGTCTTGCAGAGTGGCTCACGGGCCTGATTTTTCATGTGGTTCTTCTGGCTGGTGTGTGTTTGAAATGTCCTCGCTGCTCGCTGTCTGCTGAAAGAATTTGCTTTCCAGCTGTTTGAGAAGGAAAAGAGTGGGGGAGACTCCTGCCCCTGCCAGCTCATGAGTCTACAGTGCCGAGCTCTGCCCTATAATCACAGGGAAGGCACTTTGTTATTTCTTTCACAGGTGCAGCAGTGAATTCGACCTCCTGGTTGTCCTGTGCCTGACAGAGCAATGCTGGAGGCAGGGAAGCTGCCTTTGGGCTTGGAAAGACAAAGCTGCAGTGATCATTCATCTTTTCCTTTGCTGTTGCTGCTGGTGGCGACAAAAATGAAGCACTGCCTCCTGTGCCGCTCGTTCTCCTACCATTCCTGCCTCCTGGGCTAATTCCTTCTCCTTCCTCTTTTGGGCCTCTTGCAACGAGGCAGGCACAGAGCTAAAATTGTCAAGAGACAGATAAAAGCTGGGAGATCATATTTTTTTTCTTTTCAGACGGGATAATTAGGAAGAGAATCTCTGCGAGGAAGAAGCTCTTTCCATCATCATTACTTTATCTCCAGGCAGCGACTCTAATCTCTCCAGGGACACAGGGCTTTCAAGCACTGTATTCTTTTTGTGTTTTTTTTTAATGCTTTAATCCCTGTGTAGTTCACCCACTTTTACTACCAAGCAGCAAGTGAGCGTGAGCTGGTGTGTTTGTGTGCATGTGCCTCTGGGCATGGGGCAGGGGGGGCAGGCATGTCTGTGTGATTCAGGGTTCAATTAAATGTCTTTGGTTCTGATCAATGTGACCCCAGGCAGCGTTTCCCTCGGGGAATGCTGGGACTGGTTGTGAGGGTTATTCATCAGCAGCTCCCAGGTGAGAAGCTAAGGGAAAATGGCCAAACAAAAACTGCAGAGAGCCCAAAGATAGGAACAACATTTTTGTTTGTGGTGGGTGATATGATGGGGCTGCAAGATAGAGATGTCTCCTGAGGAAGGAGAGCATCCTGCTGGCCCGTCTCCATTTACTGTGGCTTAACAAAATGTGAACAGTTGATTTCTGGACCCTCAAGTGCAGGGTTTCCACAGGTTACCTCTGTACAACTCTGAGTCCGTCAGAGCCTTGTTGGGCCAACAAAGGTAACACATACTTGTCCCTTGGCTGCTGGCACTGAAGGCAGAGACAGCAAGTCACCTAGTCTTTCGTTTCCGTACCAAGTGACCAGGTGCCCTTCTGTAGGTGAAAGCAAGTCCAGAGCAATGGTCCAATTCACCCCTCAGGATCTGTAGGGAGCTGGAATTGTTGCTTTGCTCTGGCTGGTCATTCCTTAGTTGCCACTAATCACAAGTAGAAGCTCCTTCATCCCTTTGCTTTCAGCAGCCACAGGGAAATGCTTTCAAACAAATTGCCATTTGCCTCCTGACATGAAGGTGCATTGCACTGTTTAGTTGAGCACAGAATAGTAACCACTGAGTGCTGAATATACAAAAATATAGTAAGTATACTGCCTCATACTTTCTTTTAGCCATCTTCATTGACCAGACAGCAGGCTGACTCTTCATCAGGTGGAGGGCACCTTTCTTTTTTTCTTTTCTTACTTGGTTCTGGTCAGGTTTTGGGACTTCCCTGTTGTCCCTGTGAGCACAGGCTCTGCCATGCCCCATCCCCTCTTTCTGATAAAGCAAGGGGGCTGGAGATTGCTGTCCAACCTGTCAGCCACAGCCCAGGACTGGGCACCACTCCACACCACCTTGGGTAGTTACCGAGGGCCAAGGCTGGGGACTTGGGGCACACCGAGGTCCGCCCTGCAGCTGCCCCAGAGCAGTCTGGATGCAGCTCTCTGGAGGCAGGAGGAGCACTCAGGAGGCTCCGTGGGGATGCTGAAGCCACATTTTGCTGGGATCAGAGCTCCCACCATGCTGAGCAGAGGGAAGGCAGAGATGGGGATGCTGGTGTGCAGGAAAGGGTGGCAGCCAAAAGCAGCTCAGCCCTCTGCTCCACAGGACAGGGCAGCTTGCTTTGAGACAGCCAGATCCCCTGGTCTGCTGGGAAACACAGTGCCTCACACGTGATCCCATAGCTACTACCTCTAGTAACGACAGCTACTGCTAGTAAGGTCTGTTGCCACAGCACTAGCAGCCGTGCGGGGGCTGTTCCTGTGCCACACGCTCTGGAATCACGGCACATTCCCTGTGCAAGCGCTGCACGAGTCTTAATGAGCCTTCCTGGCTCCGGGAGGGAGCAGAGGAGGCTCCCAGCAGGACAGGGAGGTGACAGGAGGCAATTAGGCAGCGCCCCATTGCTAGGGCAGAGTGGCTAATGGGAACTTCAGAAGTCACCTTCTGGGGACAAGTGTGGGGCTGATTTGACCTCGTTTGAGGGGACCAGGAGGCTGACACACTGCAGGGAGCCGTGACATGCAAACCCAGAGCTGAGGTTGCAGTTATTGGGGAGCACAGGAGCTCCCCAAAGCCCACTCTGAGATCGGGGGTCCTGGAATTGCCCATGTCCCTAGGAAGGCAGAGCCTGGATGGCTGGTGGTGCCCTCTGGAAAGATAGGTGGAGGCTGGAGGGCGTCAGAAATGTCAGCATTGTATTTTCAAACCAAATAATTAATAGCCATCAGGCCTGAAGGTTTCCCATTGCCATATTTGGGTTGGTCTTCTTCGCTGCAGGACAAAACCCTTTGGGAGTATGTGAAGGTGGTATTTGAGTCTGGCTAAGACCTTGGCTTGCAGAAAGCCCTGCAGTGGTGAGTCCTGTGGATTAGGGAAGGAAATGGCAGTCCCATTTCTCTCCTAGAAGCATGCTAACAGCTCCTTAGCAGGGAGATAGAGGAGGGCACGTGGGTGGTAACCATCGCACCCACCTGCCTGCCACACCATCTCCTCCTGTGCCAGCTCCTGCTGAACTGCTACAGCCCACAGTGCCCCTGCCCTCTGCTGCTCAACTCCTGGATGTCCTCCACCATTTCCCCCCCATCCTGGACATCCGGACACAACACAGCAACCCAGCTGAAGCATCTACCACAACCACAAAACCTTCTTCTCCCCACCATTGTTAAAAATTTCCTTTTTACCCACCCCCCTCAAGGGTGACTTTGTTCCTCATCTCCTCTGTGCACAACAAGTTGTTTTCCAAGCAGCTGCCCTTAGAGAGACACAGGGCCTCTCCTGAGTGCTCCTGGTTAATTTAGAAGCAAGCAATATGTGTAAGTCATTGTAATTACTCCTCCCAGTCAGCAATGCTATTGATTTGTCATCTCTACCTTTTAAGCCCTGTTGCAGGTTTGCAGTTCTTGCAAGGCTTGGCTTACCAAACAGAAATGGTCTCATCTTGCTCTCCTCCTCAGATGGGTGAGAAGCAGATGTTGCTTCCTGAAGGGAGCCAGGGCAGGATGGAAATCAAATATTTATTTCTACTCTTCATTTGTATCTCCAACCAGTTTCTAATCTCACCATAATGCCTTTGTTTCCTGAAAAGCCTTATGCAGAGGCATTTGCTGGAAGCTTTTAAAAGGTCTGGGAAAATTCTACCTGTGTGCCCCCAGGTCTGCCCAACTGGTGAACCTCTGGGGGAGAGGAGTTTGCCCTGCAGAAGCTGTGCCACTGGGCTCCCCCCATTCTCCCATTCCAGAAGTGAAAGATCCACACATCCCAGGGATATGGCTGGGATTAGCATCATGCCAGCATCATTTGGCAGGGATAAGGAGGGCAGCACCAAATGCCCTGGTCAAGCATCTCCTGGTATCCCCTTTGTTTCTGTTTTCTGGAGAGGCTTTACACACAGTTTCAACGTGGGCTGGGTTTCCAGGCTCTGGCAGGGATGGGTGTTATGCCAATAGCCTACATCAGCAGCCAGGCTGTTTCCATCCTTGCTCATCCTCTCGCATCTCTCCTGCCTTGGCTGGCAGCCCCAAGAGCTTTCTCACAGCGCTGCTGCAGTTTTAATAGGAGGGTCTTCTGGACCAGCTCCCCCCCATTTGACCTCTTCCTAAGTTTACGATCGCAGCAATGTTTTTTGACATTTCCTGCTCTAAAAAACGTTGCTTTTCTTAATTATGCTGCTGTTATTTGGGCACATGAGCAGATGGCACCTGTTGAACCCTCTCCTCTTAGTGATGTGGGGGTGAGCCTCCAACTCAGCAAAGCTCTTGAACCAATGCTCCAGCTGAAGTACATACTTTTTCTTCAAAACAAGCCCTCAACTTTATGGAGATGTGCTGAAGGTGAGAGTGCCAGACTTTCTTTTACGGCATTAAATAACCTCCAGAAGGAGAAAGGGGAGCTGGCAGGGACAGGTCTGAATCAGGGAGGAAACCCCAGCATCATGCCAGCAATGGGGAAACTGAGTCCTCTGGCTTTGTGCTGTGTTTTCCCCGAATACTGGTGAGGTTGTGCCTTTCCTAGGAGGAGCAGGACCCACTGAGGGGCAAAATCACCATGCAGACCTAGTCACGAGTTCTACAATAGGAGCTCTAAGAGTCGTGCCTGAACCATCTTGTGTCTGGCTAGGTCACAAACTCATTACTAGTACTTAATTAGATCTATACTCAATGTGAATTCTTTGCCATAGTGCTCTGACATAGAGGTCATGATTTCTCACTGGTTTCCGCTTCCCTGTTGTCAGGATGGGGGTTTCTCCTCTGCAGAGAGGTGCTTCCCCCAACCCTCCTGCCGCACCAGCAGCAGCCTGTACCCCGTGCTGCTCTGCAGTGGGGCAGGTCAGAGGTAGCCAAACTGTGACACCACGCCCCTGTCCCTGTGGGGCAACAATACCAAGCCCTTGTGATGACATTTCTAGGCCCAGCCAACTCCCTTCAGGGATGCCACCCTAAGCAACGTGGGGAGGACACCTCAGCGTGGGCTGGCCAGTCCCCTCCGCGCCCGCAGCAAGCTCGCGTTCCACTGGAGGCTCGAACAGAAAACATCACGTTTATTGTTCACGATCAGCTTTACAAAAGAAATGTCCCAACAGGGCCGTGCCTCGGGGCCCCTTTCACGAACGTGCATTAGAGAAAGCGCGCGAGCGAGCGAGGGAGAGGGGGCAGCTCGTCAGGGTGCACGGAGGGCACAGTGCTCCCACTTGGCACGAGGGCTGCACCCCATCCCCACCGTGGGCCCCGCAGCAGACTGAGCCACCCCAGCACTGGCAGAGACCCTGGGGGTCGATGCTGGGTGGCAGGGCTGTCCCTTCTGCCGGCTTCACCTCCCCCAGAGGTGGGGGCAGCTGTCACACAAAGTGGGACTTGGGGTAGGGGGGAACACTGGAAGCTGAACACTGCATTGAGCAACCATGAGAGCCCCGAAATAACCCTCCCACCCCACCCCCAGACACACACACATGTGCACATACACACACTCACATATTGAGATGTTGGTGACCACGCAATGTGGAAACAGCGTATTCTCAGGCACTCCACAGGGAAAACACCAGCCCACCCCTTCACCCTCCCGCTACCAAGGCCAGTGGCAGCCCTGTTCCTGGCAAGGAGCAGCTAAAGATGGGGACCTGGGTGGAACCAAGGGCAGCAACCCAATCCAGTACTGAAAAGACACGGGGATGGAGGGCAGGGCTCCTCTGACCGCCACCATCCTCCGTCTCCTTTTCTCTTGCTTTTGCTCCCTTTGATGGCTGTTCTGCACTCTTTCCCCCTCGGCCAGCGCTGGGGGAGATGCTTTGCCCCTTTCCCCTCATTCCCTTGGTGGCTGACCGACCCCTCGGCTTGGAGGGGGTGGGGAGTGCTCTCTTCCCTCTGCCTCAGAAACCTGGCTCCCCTCAGGCAGCCCTGCCTGAACAGGCAGCAGAGGAAGGGGAAGGGGTGCAGGGGGTACATGCTGCCCCACTAACTACTATTCTCCCTTAGCTTCCCTGGGGCCACACTTGAAAAACCAGGGCAGCAGGAGAAGGGGTGGGGCTGGAGGTGGGATCCTGGAATGCAGGCTCATAAAAGTGGACAGTGGGGTTGCTAAAAACAAAAAAGGAAAGGGAGTGTGCTCAGGGGGTGCTTGCACCCTGGCATCCCACTGAGGCTGGACTGCACTCAGAGTAAACAGAGTTGTCCTTCCCACTCCCTGTTGGGGCTGACAAGGTGAGGACCCTTGCTGTACCAAGGACTCCTGCAGGTATGGCAAGGTCCACCCGAAACAGAAGCAGGGCAAGATGAGACTCAGAAGCCAGCCTGCCAGGAGTGAGGACAAACCACATCACCAGCACAGGGGCAACGGGGAGGCTTCCAGGGGCCCCTCTCTCTCCTGGAACACCAGTACCAGGGGCTCAAGCATTGGCCCCACAAGGATTACTGGTCTGGGAGGGGAGAAAGGGGTTCCCTGCTTTGGGGCTGCCACCGGGCTCCTTGGTGCTGGGGAGAGAGCTGGGGGCCACTCATGCCTTCCTCCCTTCCTCACAGGCAGCGAAGCCCCCCTTGCTGGCACCTCCAAAGACCTCCACTGCCTGGTCGTCCCACTGAATCACATTTCCTTGGAGGTGGGAGGTGCAGTTGGCCAAGCCCAGGATCTCTGCTGGCGCCAGCATGTGGTCCCACACGCCAAACTGTGCCAACTCTCCCACGAAGGCCTGTGTGGCATCAAAGCGGCCCCCCAGGGTGTCCTGGGAAAGAGCAGGAGAGGTAGTTGGACAGGGATGAGGAGAAGAGGAGGAACATGCATCCAGTGGGCAAACAGGGCAAGGAGGAGAGGGAGAGGTTTAGGCAAAAGCAGAGAGCAAGGTGCTTGACAGCAAGAAGGGGAGGGCAGGGAATGGATGCATGGAGGAGATGCAAGAAGACCAGGCAGGGAGGCCAAAGGGATAGGAAGAGGGAAGAGAAGACAATGAGTGCCTGTGGCCAGCCTGGAGGTCAGATGAGCAAGCAGGAGAGCCAACCAGCATGCAGAGTCCTCCTGCCCATGCTGCCCCCTGCCCTCACTCCTTCTGGGGGCTTTTCCCTCCAGCCAGCTTCCCACCAGAGCGATGCTAACTGGCAGCTCTTGGTGTCGAACCAGCACATACCTGTTCCTGACCCAGGATGATGATGCCCTGGGGCTTGATGGAGTGCCAGGAGGCCAGGTTCTCACCAGCACCCCGCTGTTCACCATCCTGATATGCTGACCACTTGCCATCCCGGGTGGTCCATGCCACACAGATGTGGTGCCAGGCCTTGTCCTTCAGGCTCAGCGGCAGCTGGGCAACCTTCGGGAGAAGAGCGAGATCCCGGAGCTCGGTAGGACTGCTGGGGGACCCCAGGGTCTTCCCAGCCCCTCAGAGAACAAGGGGTGCACCTCCATGCTGGTGACACCCCAGAATCTACAGACATCCAGATGTGCTGTTTCTCCCTCTCAAAATCCACCCCAGTGAGCCATGCTCCCCATCCTCCCATCTCCCACCATAAGCCTGGGCCCCTTCCTCCCAGCTCCCTCCCACTGGTGCCCCCAGGATCATCATTTCCCAGAGGGATTGAAGCAGGGAAGATGAGGGCAGGAGCTTCTCTTGTGCCCCTCCTGCGACTGGGCTGACCTTGTCATTGATGAGCAGCTCCAGGGGGTTGGTGCCCCACTCCAACAGCACAATCTCATTGGCTTGGCTCGGGACAGAATAGGAGAAAGGGGTGCCGAGCCCTGTCACGGCTTTGGACTTCAGCCACATGCAGATGGTGAAGGCATAGAGCTCCGGGAGGCTCTTCTTCATGCGGGCGTACATGTAGTTGTTCTGCACTGGGATGGTCACCTTGAAGGCATCAGGAGGGCTGTAGCCCAGTGGTCCTACATGTCAAGGATGGGGAGGAGAGAGGGGGGTCAGCACCTGTAGCTGGGATAAGGGTGACCTGTCCTGTGCCTCTTCTGGAGATCTACATTGGAGTAGGAACCCCCTGCTCCACCTCTATCCCCGCTGGGCAGGACTCACCGTGCTCCAGCTCCGTCACCCGGTTCTGGAGGGAGTTCAGCTCCTTCTCAATGTTGTGCTGCTGCTGGCTGCGGTCAGTGCTGGCAGCCTGGCGCTCCTTCTGCAGGGTCAGGATCTTGGAAAGGAGCTGCTCCTCCAGCTGTTCCATCTTGGTGTGGAGGGCATCACGGGCAAGTGCTGGGGCAGTGGGTGCTGAGCCATTGGTGCGGGCTGGAAGCTCCTGCTGCATTTGGCAGCAGCCATGACGGAGGAGAAAGGAGGGAGAAAGGAGAAAATTCAGCACAGTGCCACTGTAAGAGGTTAAATAAGGACATGCCCAGCCCACAGCACTACAGGTAGTGCTGGGATGACAGTCCCATATCCGCACTGGGGTCTTCTCCAAGAGCCTCCAGCTGACTTTGTACCTCCCCTCTTGGAGTCCCCATTGGGCTCATTACTGCAAAACAGAGCTTGGCTGCTCTTAATGACTTTCTGCCACTTCAGAGACAGAGCAAGGATGGGATGTTTGGGTCATCCCTTGTCTCTGCTCCCGCAGGCAGCCTCCCACGATGAGGAAATAATGTGGGAAGGACCTTAGAGCTCCCGGCTGCTCCTGCTGCTCGTGAGGCTGCTTACCTATAGCCAGCACGTTAACATCACTTAATGGCGCTGTAATCCTCTTAGCCCAGCTCAGCCAGCATGCGGGGGTGTGTGCACATGTGCCAGGTAGCTCTCTGTAAGCCAACCTCTCCCAGGCCAACAGGATGCCATGGATAAGTGGGACCAGTGCCAGGATGTCCTGTCTCTGGTCCTCAAGACATGAGCCATCACCTGGGGACATCGAGCCTGTCCTGTCCCGTCAGGGTTAACACCCAGACCAAAACTCTTCCCATAGCAAATCCCACATGGCACCTGGTGAAGATGCTCCCAGCTACTACTGCACTCTGCAAAGACCCCAGATCCTACCTTACTGGGAGACCCCATCCCAGCTGGAAGAAAACCAGGCTGGAAGGGAGAAGGTGACTCTTCGCAATGCTCCTGGGGTTTTTCTGTAAATAGGAGCCCTCTCCTTTCCCCATATCCTTAGCGCATTAGGGTTCTGAAAGATGGTGTCCACCTTCTCTGTGTTGCCAGACCTCCCCAAGGGTGCTGGGGCAGCCATGGAGACCCTTGCCTTGGCTGCTTCAGCATTGAGGGTTCTGCATGGCTGCTTCAGCCCTGGACATTCATGTGGCTTATGCTGGCAGGACATAGGGGATGCCATCCCTGTTGATCTAAACAGCCTCCCTCTGACCTCAGAGCTGGCCTGGAGGAGGTCAGCACACTCATCTGTGGTTGTGGCTTTCCACTTTTTCTTCTTCCTTACATCCCCCTTCTCCAGGCGGACAGGACCTGATAATCATGCACACAAAGCTGAAGATGAACAGCTGAGGGGAGGGAAAGGCTGGAGGAAAGTCAGGTCTGGCCAGGCAGGATGCAACCTTGGCGGATGGGAACAGCAGGGAGAGGAAAAGTGAGAAGGTGGTGTTGGTGTGAGCACAAATGTACCCGCTCTGGGCAACAACATACTCAGGCTACAAATAAAGGGAAGTTGTGATGTCCCAGGGTCTGCAAGAGCTGCCAGCAGGGTCTGCCTAGGCAAACCCACAGGTTCTGTGAGGAAAACCAAAATGGAAAAGCAAAACCCAGAAAGAAAAGAGGTTGTGCAGGGGACATCTGCCAGTCCTGACCAAATGCCAGCTCTCGCTGCCGTCTTGCTCCGGCAGCACTAAGGATGCTCTTGCAGTGAGCAGCACCTCTCTGGGAAGGGAAAGGTGCTTGGCAAGGGGCATCCTACCTTTGGTCTTTGCAAAATGGAGGGATTAGCCAATGGGGAAGATGCTTTAGCTCTTTTTCTTTTTTGGAGGGGTCTTGGAGATCTGCTGGATGAAAGGCAGCATAGGGATGGCAGGAGGGAAGGGAAGTGGAAAGGTTAACTCTCATCCTCCTGGCAGGGATAATTCCCACCTGGGGCTGCCTGCATTTGTACCCAAGCTGAGCTGGCCGCGTTGGCAGGGGGCAGCACAGGTGGGGTGGGGTTGCCTTTGCCTCTGTGGCCACATTCTGTAGGCTCCAAGAGCTTGTCTCATCCTCTGAGGCTGCCTGGCTACAGCGGAGGCTGGCACGCTCCTGTCTGCCACACGCTTTGATTGCTCGAGCTGCGGGTTTCGAGCCTACGTCCCTGCTTTCATGCATGGCTCCATCTGTTAATGACAAAAAAAGAATAGGCTGGGAGCTTTTGTCACTCTCACTAGCCCCTGATAGCCTGCCCTACATTATTCAGCAGTGACTGAGTGCTTTTTTTTTACCTCCACCTTCCTCCTGCTTTTCTTTCTGCTGCTATTTTCTTCCCTCTGTAACTTTGCTCCCTATGGCTTTTTAATTTCTCCGGCTTCGGAGCGTCCCTTCCTGATGCTTCCCTCCATCCACACACATGCTGTCTCTCCCTTTTCATTCAATTTCTTCCCCCTTCCTGAGATTTTCCCCGTTCAGCCCTCTCTTAAGCTCTTGCTGGCCCTTCCAACTTGGCACCAGGGCACCAACAGCCAGAGCCACACGGCCGACTGAACCATTGCCGACGCCATATTCCTTCTGGAAAGGGATGTAGCCATAACCCTCATCTGGCAGGGTTTCAGGGCCATCCCATCAAACACCGTCCATATCCCCACAGCCAGATGATGGCTGGACAGGAGACTGGGCTTCCCATTCTACACCATGCAGCCGAGATGTGCTGGATGATCCCCCTGATGCCAGCTGGGCTGCATCCCCAAGCCATGATTCTCGTCTCCAAGCTGCCTCTTTAGCATCTTTCTCACAAAGCAAATTATTTTCAAAATTGTTAATGGTAGATGTGCAGCTGTTATTTACCAGTGACCTTTGGGGAGGGGAGAGGGGGGAAGCTGCCTGTTCGGCAGGCACCCGACTCCCCATCTGCCGCCGCACAGGCAGCAGGGGAGTGGGCAGCGGCTGTGGGGGAGGCTTGTTCCACGCTTTTTGGCCACCAGAACCGGCAAAAAAGATTGAAAGATGCCAGGTAATATTAATCACGTTAAATGTCAGCAGCTGACGGGGGTGGGAAGGGGGAGGGGGGGGCAGGGGGCTGTGGCAGCCACGCCGGCGTGTGCTCGCTGGGACTGTAGCCCTCGGTCAGCAAATACACTTTGATTTACATAAGGAGATCAGAGCTTCATTTACTAATGCACCAGCAAATCTGGGCCTCGCTGCTCCCCCTCAGCTGCCAGCACACCAGTGCCCACCTTGGCTGCTGGGACAGGGAAGGCAAGACCACAGGACAGGGCCTGTGGGATGAAGCCCTGGCACATCCCAGAGATCACGATGCTCAGCTGGGTGCATGCACACAGCAGCCCCTTTCTGTTCCTTGGACCCTTGGATCCTTCCAGTCGGCACAAAACTCCCCTGTGGCTGCCACTCTGGGATACTCACTGCTACAGGATAGCACACCTGCTGCACCCGGGTTTTTTGGACCCAGCCACCTCTTTGGACCTAGGCGGAACCTTGGGGGTCATAAAACTCCAATATGGACTGCATGGAGTAGAAGACAAGGAAGAGTCAGCCTTTCCCTCCTCCTCATGAGTAAAAATCCCACCACTGATCCTGTCCCCCTAAACCCTCACTCAGGGGGGCCTGGGACTGTCACAGTTTGGGTATTTACTTCCCTGCACTGCTGGAGATGAAGATGGGAAGGAGGCAGCTAGGTCCGTACCATTCCCATACCCTGCCAGCAGCCGGGTCACCAGCCACAATGGCACAGCCACATGCCAGCTGAGGAGCAAACAGGCTATTGCAGTTCTGCCAGGTCCCCCATGGAGCACATCAGGCTGTGCCCTCTCCTGCTCTGCTCTCCTGCAAGGAATGATGGGGAGAAGGGGGGCATCTGCATCTCCGCACAGCCCAGGCAACCACTCCTTTTCCATTTGCAGCTAACTAAGGGCATGCAAAAGGAGCACCTGGGTCCCTCAGCTGTGTGTTCCAAGATGCACCCGAGAGTACAGACATGAGCACGTGCTGAGAGAAGGGGAACCCTCAAAACCAAGATGAAAAAGCCTAACTAGGCTGCTGTGCATGAGGAAAGGACGATCAGTGCCTCGGGTGATGTTAGGAAGAGGTGAGGGAAGATGTGTGAATGCTGTGCCAAAGCTCGCCCAGCCCCACTGAAATGGCAGGGGGCAAAGAGAGAGGCTGTGGGGGCCCTCCCTGCATCCTGCCTTGGAAAATCCTACTGCCATGCCGACAAAATTAAGAAACAAATGCCTTAATAGGTTTTTCAGTGCATGAATAAATCTTGTTATGCCTTACAGACAGGGCCGAGAGTGCCCAGCTTAGGTCAGCAATCTTTCACCAGCCCCCTCCCCACAGTCCCAGCTCTGAAGCACGCAGCAGTAATCCCTGCTGGCAAACCTGCCTGGAGATGCCCTGGGATGCAGCAATCCCAGAGAGTCTGATGGCATTTTGTGTCATCTCTCTTCCAAGACTAAGCCACCACAGACTTGGCAGCATCTCCTCTGTTTCCCAATGGGTTTTGCACAGCCTTCAGAACGTGGGGGCCATCCCGGGACTGTCCTGCTCCAGGTCACCTTTTGGGATGATCATCACCACGATCCAGGATAGCTGTGGAGGCTGAGAGTGCCTCCCATGTCATGGGGTACCCCAGGAAGGCCCCCAGGGCTGAGAGCTGGAGCCATGCGGGACAGAAGAGTGTAAGTGCCCCACCATGAAGTTTCAGGTGCCTGCTCCTGAGGTGGGGGGAGGCAATCCGGGGAGGGAGGCCACAGGAAACCATCAGTGGATGGCCAAGGGGTGACCCCAGGGCTGGGCTGGCCGGGCTGCGGCCATCACAAGGGTGTGGTACATGCAGGTGGCACCGGGAGCCAGGACAGATGAAGTCCCACCCACCTGCAAAACGCTGCCCCGTTTCCCCATCCGGCAGCGCTTGCTGAGCCTCAGGGTGCCGTGTCTCCCCTGCAGAGTACACTTGGCACCCTCAGGTCCCTGGTAGCACAAAACTGAACATTTTTGGCCACGTGCCGCTTGGCTTCCTCATCAATGTGTGCATGAGCCTTGTCCCAGGACCACTTTAGGCTCTCCAGATGCACACAAGAGCCTCCTCTGACTCTTGTGAGCTTCATCCTCCTCCTCCACCCCAAACCTCCCACCATCCTCAGAAAGCCCAGGAGAGGGGCCAGGGCAGCTCACAGGTGATGCTGCCCCATGGAGAAGGGAGAGAGCATGGCTCTGTGACCTGCTGCTCCCCAAGATCCAAACTGATGTGCTGGGCACCATCCCACCATGCATTGCCTGGTCCTCATGAACACACAGGTGTATGTGTGCAGGGATTTATTTCCCCCCCTTTTCTCCTGGGTGAGCACACCTGCTGTGTTATTCCACTGATGGGAAATCATTTGTGTGGGGCTGCAGGGAGTTTTGGGGGGGCTCTGTCCCTCCCTTTGGCTGCATTTGGCTCTGGGCAATGTCAGACAGGCTGCACATCCCACTCTCCCCTCATGTGCCTTGTGTGCCTCTGTGTTTCTTCTTGTGCCTGTGTGTGCATTACCCTGGCAGTTCACGGGTGCTTCCTGTGGTCTCCAGCTCTTTTCCTTCTCGTGTGCATGTGTTTATTTGCCTTTCTCTGTCTTTCCATCTCTGCTCATATCTCCATCCACTACAATAACCCTCTCTCCCAGTCTCATTTCTCTGCCCACTGACCTTAGTGGCTCTGAATTTCCCATCCATTGCCTGCTGCTGCTGTGCCCACGTGGCTGTAAGTAGGGGAGGCAAAAGGGCAAAGCTGAGGAGAGGAGCCCCTTGGGGTGCTCCATGAACCCCCTCCCACCTCCACACACCAAGGAGGAGTGGAGAGGGCAACAGGGAACTGAACTGACCAGGAAGATGAGAAGGTTGAGAACTTACAGGAGGCTTTGACACCTGACAGACCTCAGGGTACAACCCCTACCTGGAGCAAACCCCACAGGGAAATCAGACAACTCTCCCCTTCAGCTCTCATGTGCCAAAACTACTGCCATGGCTGTATCCTGCAAAGTCTGCCAAGGTCCATGGGACTCCTGAGCCTGTACCAGTCCAAATAAATCAACACTCACATGCACTCCGTGATGTGCACCATCACAGGTGTCACAGTAGAGCCTTTGATACCCCTGACCTGTGGCTGGGCAAGGGCTGAGCTGCACAGCTGCTACAAAGTGGGGACCAGGGGTCTGCATCCCAAATGCCAACACCCCAATGCCAAAGGAATGGGCACAGCGAGTGACTACGGCTGCACCCTTCTCTCTCCAGCTCCTACGAACCGTGTGGGGAAGGGGTGCTGGGCTCACCGTGGGTGCCACTGCACTTTACTTTGTCAGAAGTCCCATTCATAGCCCCGATGGCATCACACGGGATTTGCCTCTTTGCTGAGGGGCAGGATCGGGCCCTGAGCTGCAATCCTGCTCTGGAGGAGTCCTTGGCAGGTGCTGTGGGGCAAGCAAGGTACAGACTGGGAGAAAAGCAGGGCAGACCTGGCCCTTCGGGACTACCCGGCGTAGAGGGAAGAGAGGGGGGTTGAGGGTGAGCCCCTTGCCCCCGGGCAGAGACTTCAGGGAAAAGTGAGGCAAGGACAACCTCCTGGAAGCCTCGTGAGGGGAACATGCTGGGTTGGGGTGCATGTGGCTGCAAGCCTGGGGAATGGCACTTGCGGGAGCATCACCCCAGGAGCATCTTTCCCTGGGAGCATCCCTCCCAGACCCCCAGGAGCATCTTCTCCTGGCAGCATCCCTCCCAGACCCCCAGGAGCATCCCTCGCACCTCTATCCGGTCGATTCGGTCCTGGAGGGTGCGGACAGCCTCCTCCAGCTCCCGCACGGCGGGCGGCTCGTCTGGGGGGTGGCCCATGGTGCCGGGGCGCGGGGCGGCGCGGAGCCCGGCGGCGGCGGGGGGCGCGGCG
>VZRZ01005947.1:207576-228250 GCA_013398175.1 Climacteris rufus | reverse complement strand
GGCACAGCCCAAGGGAGGATTTTTCCCCTGCGAGATGCCTAGGCTGGAAGTAAAGGGCCCCTTGATACCCCGAGGGTCAGAGCCTCGTAATCAGCCATTCCCCGTCGTGTCTTTCGGGCTTTTTCCTCCTTGTCTTTCTCTTGAAAATTAAACCAGCAAACTTCCAAGCCTCTCTCCCTTCTCAGACAGGACTATTGCAGAGACATGCCATGGGATACCTCACCCTCTACCCTACGCACCCATGCTGTCCATTTGGGAAATAAATACATTTAATCTTCCCCCAGCACTGCTCTATTCTAAACTGCCCGTAAACAAAATATTTCCAACAGCCACTTTCTCCGTGCTCCGACACAAGCCATGTCGTGCCCTCTCCTGTTCCCCGGGTGCACTGGGGCCTTGGCAGTGCAGCCCTGCCGAGAAAAGAGGAGCAGAAGAGTGAAAGCAAACACAATCAATTCCAAGCTCTGCTCAGTAATGGCAGAAATCCTTCCTAGCCGGCAGGGAAGCAGGAGCATGTGTGTTTAAAACAGCCCCAGTGCTGGATATGAAACAACGGTAAAGATTACATCTTCTTTCCCCCCAGGCAAATTTGAGTGGATAGCTAGGGAGCCAGAACTACAAAGACTCTTCAAATTTGGCTCTGTGGGAGCAGGGAGGGGAATGTTGCTGACAGAGTACAGTCACCCTTTCTCTCCGTGGAGTACATTGCACTCCAGTCCCCCAAAATCCTCACCCTGGCGTCAGCAAGAGACCCGCCTCGCTTGTGGTGTTGGGAGGCTGGGGAGCAGGCAGGTGGGGTGGTTTAAGGAAGAGGGAGAGATGAAGGGAATGATGAGGAGGAAAAGTGGAGGTGGACAGGCTGAGCACGTGGATGTGAAGCAAACCCAAGCAACAGGCATCTGACCCCAGCAGCGAGGCCAGTGAGTGCTCTGGGAGGAACCCATGTGAGTGCTGGACCAGCCCACTCAACCCCACAGCGTGCAGATCAGGGTGGGAGGGGTATCCGTTATCTGCAACCTTGTGCAAAAAAGTGCCATATGCTTCTACAGAGCTTTCTGCCAGGGAAAGCGGTGCTGTGCTGGGGACTTTGCACTGTCCTGAACATCCAGATTTTGTTGCCAAAGGTTGCAGGATCATGGTGACAAGGTTTATACCTCTGGCTAGCGCTGCTCTGGCAGTGAGGAGGTGGGTGAGCCCCTCTGCACCAGCCTGGACCCACTCACCCATGCTGGGATGGGGAAGAGTTGAGTATCCCAGCAGTGCAGCGCTCACCGCTCCCAGGGTCCTGACCTCTCCTTCAGCAGGGACCACAACTTCTTCCTGGAGACAAAGAGGTGGCAAAAATAGATTTTCACAGGGGGTGATGACTCAGACTGGTGAGTAGCCAGAGCAGCCTCCCTGTCCCATGAATAACAATTCAGAGATGCTCGGTGGGCAGCCGGGTCTGCACGGACGTGGTGCTGCTGAAATCCTGCCCTCCTGTGCCTGACAAGGTGGGGGAAGGCAGTGTGCAGCTTTGGGGAGCTTTTGGTTCCTGTTTTGAACAGGACTGGTGACAGAAGCTGGATTTAACAAGAGCTCATGGACTCAGCCCAGAGGGACTGGGAGCGAGCAATTAAGGGATTTTCTTCCATCTAATTAACACCCAAACGGTGTCTGGGACTGGCAGCTGTCCCCAGGGGGTGGCTGCAGGCAGGGCAAGGAGGGACAAGGGGCCACCCTGCTGTGCACCCTGGGTGAGAGGGGCATTTGGATGAACTGCTAGCTTGAGGGGAAGGACACCCACTGCTCCAAGGCTGCCCCCCATCCAACCCTCTCTACCGGAACAAGGCAGCTCCATCCTGGCTGGCATGAAACCCTGGCCCATTCATGGTACTGAGGCAAACAGGGTGGTGGGGGTGAGGGAAGGAGAGAACTTTTCCCCAGGGCAGGGTAACCTGATGCCTCTGGGGTGGGGATTCCCTGCCCTTGGGTTATCACCTGGCTCAGGAGCATCACCTGGACCACCGTAAGGAGGTTAAAGGGCTCCTCTGTCACTGCCACTCCATGGACTCGGCTCCACAATCTCCTTACACCAGGCGCCTTCAGTCCATGGTGTCTGGGGTTCTGCAGTGTTTACATAGCATGGAAATCCTGTCTTCTTTCATTTCCAGGTTTCTCAGCCCTGCAGATGTGACTTGCATCACCCTGCCCTGGCTACAGGGTCTGCCTGCGCAAGGACCCCATTGGATGTGTCCAGCCAGGCCAGGGTCTGTCTCTCCAGCCTTCCTCCTGCTCCAGAAAGCCTAGGTGAGAGTTGGCTTCATTTGCTGTTCTAAAATCCAGCCAAAAGCCCCCGGCTTCTGAGCAAAACCAGGCTGCAGGGACAAGGGAGCACTGGCCTCAGGGGTGCTTTAGCAGGCAGCAGAGGCAAGGTGAGCCTGATGGCGTGACATGAACGACACCTGGGCTGTGCTCGGCTCTGGTGGGCAGCTTTCCCTGCTGCCAGCCGAGACAGCACCACTGGAGTAGGCTCTGCTGTGGCTTTCCAAAACTCAGGCACTGCAGAAGTATCTCAAAGCAGCAACTCTCTCCAAGGAAGGCCCAGCTCAGCCCAGTCTCTCCCCTCCCGCTGAGAACAGATCACACCCTCCTGAAGGGCAGCCCTGCGGGTGGTGTGGCCGGAGCTGTGCCCAGACACCGGCCTTTCCCACAGCCAGCAGTGCTGCCTCCCTGGCTGACGGGCATCTCTTTGCCCAATACCCACGTGCTTGCCCCATTGCATCTCCCAGCACCAGCACTTCCCCCCCACAGGTTCTGCTGAGCCTTTTTATGCAGCTGCTACAGGCTGGAGGGTAATGGAATGAATCTGGGGCTTGCATTACACACAGAGAGAGGATGTTTCACCTTATTTCCCAGATTAGCATGTCATAAAGTGCACTTAAGCACATGTTCTGGAGTTGGGAACAGCCTAAAGCATTTTTCAGCCACCATTTCCTTCTTAAAAGAATGTAGGAGATCCCGGAGAGATTCTCAAAGCACTTGGGAAGAGGGGGTTCCCGTTCCGCTTGCTACAGCTTGGCCTTTCCAAATGCTCCCTCTTCCTTTAACATTCCAGAATATTCCCTTGTCTTTTGTCAGATCTTCTGTGTCCAGAAAAGTCCAAAGACCAAGCCAGGACTGACCCCTGGTGCCCAAGAAGGTACCAAGTGTTCAGGTTTGACTGCAGAGCTGATCCCTGCTGGCTCCGGGCAGGCATTGCCGTAGCCCTGCTTCCAGTTCCATGGGCCACAGCCCACCCAAGGAAATGACAACAGGTTTTTGGAATGTAACAATTTATTGGGGTTAATTTTTTGTTTTAATTTTTAACTCCCCATTTCTGGCATTGATACAATATTCAAGAGCAGCAGAAAGAACAAAATGTACAAGAATACAAGAGTAATTAGCACAACCCCCACCCCCAAAACCTGGAGCAAACCAGTCTCTTGTGGGAAGCACCAAGGGAAGGGGTGATTCAATCACCCCTCCAATGGCTCTGCCTCCCACCCATCCACTCTAGACAGAGTTTAGCCAGCTGGGAACTGGATTTAAAAAACAAAACAAAACAAAACTGAACAAACACTATATTTAAAATGAAAATTGCAAGACAAAAAAATAATATATAGATATACAATTCATCCGTGCACAATCCTTAAATGCATTTTTTTCCAAAATAAAAAAAAAAATTACAAGATACATATTAGGTTTATTTTAAATTAAAAAAAAAATTACCACCTTCACTCTGTATGCCAAGTGAGGGGAAATGAAGAGACAGATGGGTTGCACCAGAACTATCAGTACTCTTAGAGTTAGGGCTGACCTTCTCCAAGAGAAAGGACAGGGCTCTGATGCTGCCAAAGCTCAAGCACAGGCAGAATCTGAAGCACCCAAGTACCACAGAACTCAGTGGGGTCGTTCGCCTGCTCCAAGTTCAGTGTTTGCAGGAACCTGCAGCATTGGAGCCTAAGCTTGGCATAAGGGAAGGTGAAAGGAACAGATGAGGCAGGCCCCTGTCCTCCACCACCAGCAGACAACTTTCTATGCAAAAAGAAAACAAATGGGGGAAAAAAAGTCCCAAAATAGAGAGACTCCTCTATTCTTGGGGAGTGTACAAGGCTTAATGGCACAGGGGAGAGGAGGAAGGAGGACAGCACACTGAGTTGATTTGCTTGGGGGAGGTGCAGGTATGACAACTCTTTTCTAAAAAAAGTCATCACAATGATTAATTTTTTTGTTCCGTTTGAGAACTTGACCTAAGATTCTGCCCCCCCCACTTTTTCAGCTGGGGGCTGGAAGCAGCAGGCTCCCTCCAGGACAGCTGAAGAGCAACCTACCTCTGGAAGAGCACCTACCTGCTGTTCTGACCAGAGGGAAACCCTCAGCATCCCTAGAGAGCAGGGGCCAGCTGGGGGGGCTGACTGGGAGCGTGAAAAAGCCCCACTAGTCCTGCGAGGCCCGGAAGCCTCACCAAGTGCTCTGGCCCACCCAGCTGTGTTCTGGAGGTTTAGTGTGAGCTCTGAGTGCTCAGCTGAACAAGGAATGAAGAACCAGGGCCCTGCAATGGGAATTAACACTTTGTCTGCATGTCCCAACTGTGCCCCTTGCCTCCCACCAGGTATATGGTCTGAACCATTGCAGAAGCTGGCATCACTGTGACTGCACCTTGCTGCAATTCTGTCACCTTACTTCTCCCTGTGCCACAGCACAGGACTTGCTGCCCACTTCCCAGCTCTGCTCAGCCCCAAAGGCATCCTGCTCCTCCCTCCCAGTGCCATCTGCCAGTGCCTGGAAGGAGTGGGCTCAAAGCACAGAGCTCAGCTGGGGTGAAGGACCCTCACCCAAAGGACTGTGCTTTTGGATGGCCCTGGAGACGTTTTGTTTCCTACCACAGAGAAGCTGGAAAGGACAGAAGAGCTGCCAGAGGAAGCCAACCACCATGGGAAGGGCAACTGACTGGATCTCCCTTCACTCTTGGAAGGAGAAATTTAGAGAAGGGAAGAAAGAAGAGCTCAGGGCCCTGCTGCATCCTCACAGGTGAGGCAGGTGGGACACAGGGCACCTCAGATGCACCACAGAGAACATGGGTGAAGCTTCTGGTGCCAAGGCTGACCCTGCACAGACAAGGGTGCAAATACCTCCCACCACATCAGTCTGACACAGGGCAACGTCAAAATGGGAGAGGAGCAGAGGACGGAAAGGCAAAGGTGAGGATGGAGACAGACTCCAACTTCTCCTCCCATCTACACCCCCAAAAAGAAACCATACACATTGCACTCTGGGGAAGGACCTCAAAAACAGAAGTGAAAAAAGAACATAAAGACACTTATTTGCTCAACCCCAAAGCACTGGTGAAATGAAGATACGTCCTGGAGTTACCTGGGGAAGGAAGCACAGATAAGGAGCAGGGGGGTTCTGAAGCATCCTCAGCACTCCATCTCTGTGCAAATGCCTCGAGAGTCAGGCTGCCACCACCCTCAGCAGGATGGTCCCCTCCACCCCTGTCTCCTTTGCACGAGGGAGACAGAGGCACAGGGCAGTGACACACCTGGCAGAAAGGCCATGGCAAGCCAAGGAGGACCAGAACTCAGGAGGCACCAGATCCCTGACCCCAAATGAACCTTCTACAGCAGATGGCCTTCAGAGCAGAGATCAGGGAGGCTGCGCACAGGGTGGTGGTGAGGTGGGGAGAGAAGGGGGAAGTTTCTTTTATATTCATATATTTATATATAAGAAGTAAATAAGATCCCAGCTCTTGCATGATTATTGGGCAATTGAAAAATGCAGCAAAAGCAAGCGACATTGGAGTAAAAGGATGTGCCAGGCAAGGAGGAGAAAGTCTTGTCAGAAGGTGGGGAAGGAAGCAAAAGGGAAAATAAGCACTTAGCCAAACACGCACTCCAGGTTTGTTGCACCTCCCTGGGAAGAAGGACCTGCTCCTGAGCAGCCCCACTAATGCCATGGCCTGGGGTGGGCAGAAGTGTGGGGGATTCAGGACACCATCCTTCAAGCATGGCAACCTCTTTCTGCCAAGAAGTCCCCAGGAAGGCAATAATCTTCAAACACTGGGAGCTGCTGAAGCCTCCTCTACAAAGAGGGGCTGGAGAAGGGAGTGAAATCCCTAGGAAGACTCAGCTCAGAGACAGCTCCTACCTGGTAAAAAGCATGATTGTGATTTTTTTTTTATTTCTTTTTTTTTTTGTTTCATAAAATCTCCCTGGGAACTTCAGTAAGGGGAGACACAGAAATGCTCCCTTTCTCTTTTGAAAACAGAATTTAAGCAGCGGCTCACCACAGCTGGGCCTGCTCACCACACTATTTCTGTTTTCCATCCCCAAAGGAGCTTGCATCTCATTAGCTTCATGCCCCTCCAGTCCCACTCTGCTCTTTGAGAAGAGAGCACGAGACAGGAGGCTTCTGTTCCAAGTTGAAAGCCATGGGAAGCACCGACAGAGTTTGATGGGCAGAGAGAGGAGAAGTTCCCAAATGCAGCCCAGGCTATGGGAGGCACTGAGACATCACTCATCTGCCACTGAAAAGCCAAGGGCACCAGAGAAGTACAGACAAGAAAAGCTGTCCAGGAGTCCCTGCCTGCCACCTTCTGTTCAGACACCAACATCTGGTGGCTTCCCTCTTCCCTGCAGTCACTCCCACACACCAGATAACACCCAGCAGAGACATCTTGGATGGGGAAGCCAGCACACAAGAGCTACCTCCTCACTCTGAAGGAACATTCAGGCAACTCTTCCCCACCACCTCGCAGGAAGCTGGAGAAGAAGGCTGCCCTACTTGAGCACAGTCCTGTCAGGGTGTTTCTTTCCCCATTCCACCCTAAAAACTTCCGACATTTGCTGGCCTCAAGAAAAGGGTACACGTCTCTCAGCAACACCTTCAGAGCACACAAGGCAGCTCTCTCATCTGCCTCTAGGGATCCAGCCAGGGACACTGGAATGCATACCCACGGGACTCAGTTCTGTCCTGATGTGGTGAATTCTATACAGAAAAATGCCACTCCTCACCTGATACTGGAAGAAGCTAAGAAACCCTATGGAGGGGAGACACATCTGCTTCCCAGGAAATAAGCCCACCATGGTTAATTCTGCTTGGATATAGGGGATGGAAAAGAGAAGAGACAGCAACTTGGCAGGAAAGGTACATGCCAACCCCAAATCTTAGCAGCTTGCTGTGCATGCAAAGTAAGTCAACTGTTTCCATGTCGATGGCCCATCCACGTTCTGGCAGAACGTGACCGGCCACTTCTGAGGGCCGCTCGGCCAGAAAACCACTCGGAGACTCCACCTTAGCTCACAGGAGAGGTATGGGAGGGAAGGGAACTCACTCCAACACTTGGGAGGCAAGGACGGGAAAGGTTTGTAGACAGGGTTCCTCCAACATGCAACTTGCCTTTTCAGCTCGGAGATCGCTGCTTAGTCCTAGAATGCCTTTCCCTCCAGTTCAAGCAAGCCAAACACCATCCCAGACACACATGCTTCGATACTACAAAATACTCTGTTCTCTAAGGACCATCTAATACCACTACAGTTTGTGCAATCACTGCATTTATTATTCATTTTTAAACTCTCTCTCGCTCTCTCCCTGTAGAAATTTTTTTTAAAACTTTTCTTTTTTTTTTATGCAAAACTAATCATTTCACTTTTTCCACTCCATCATAAAATCTCCTCTAAAAACACGACGACGAGAACAAACATGGCACAGACACAGAGAATATTTCCCTGTTTTTGTTGATTTTTTTTTTCCTAAGGGTTATGGGGAAAGGAAGGGGATACTTTCAAATAAACTCCTCCCTCAATTCCAGGCCCATTTTAAAAGGCATGGATGAATCTTCTTTCCTATCTCCGTTAAGGAGCAAGAGCAAAAATTCAGAAGGAGGAGCATAACCCACGTGAATACGAAGGTAGGTTAGTCAGCCTCAAGTGCCTTCCCCACCTGAGGGAACTTGAGGCTGCCGCTGCATTCAAGTTAGCAAACCTCTAACTCGAAACAGCACGGGATCCTCATTTGGGATCCAGAGGTTCAGGGTTTGGTTCCCACCTGGTGACCCACCCAGGGAGGGATTTGTCACACAAGCAGGTCAGCTGTGTCTGCAAGCCGGATCATACTCTTTTCTTCCTCCACAAGGAGGATCTACTGCACGAGTTTCTCTGCTGCAACAAGTGCCCTCAACTCCTCACCGCAGGAAGAACGTCCTTGCGGAGCATCCCTACAGTGACCCATTGTTTTGCTCTTCAGACAGTTCCCTTGCTTGCCACTCTGGAGAAAGGCAAAACCCCTTCAATTAAACAATTCCTGCCTCTTGCCCCCAAAGAACACCATACAAGAGACACTGGGGAAAAGAATTCTGCCAAGCAACGCATCTTGGCCAAAACACATCAAGAGTTTCCTATTAAAGTTCCCTTTTATCTCCCACTTAAACGCTTCAACATTTTTTTCAGAACCTTGATACCACAAAACAAAACACATCACCACATACACACCAAACAGCAACTTAACAACCTAAAGTGACTGGCCGGTTTGCATCCACCCCACAAAGCAGCTCCTCTTATCTCACAGCCACAGATTAGTTCTTGTTCAGAAGGGGGAGGAAAAAGAGAAGAATCTCCTCGCTATTTTCCTAAGAAAGAGCTTTTCCCTATGCCTACAAACTGCTCATCTTTGAAGCTGCAGTCAAATGGATAAGCTATGCTAACATAAGGGATCCCTGGGTGTGCCAGGCACAGGAAAGATGCGCAAAAAAAACCCCAAACAAAAAAAAACACCCACAAAAAATACAAGCAGGTATTAATACAGACACGCACACAAGTCCAACAAGTTATAGAAAGCCTTAGCTTGGTGAATGGATCAGGGAAGTCTCTTTCTCCCTGCCCCTAGCTTCAGCTGAATGAAAGCACATCCCCAAAAAGAGTCCACTAAGCTCTTTAACCAAGGAAAGAAAAAGAAAGAGGTGTACAAAGGGTGGTGCTAACAGCACCTGGAATCCCCCTCGGACTGTCTGCACAGACACCCAACCACAACTGGTGTGAATTCACCGTGTCCCACAGCTTGGAATGCCACCCACTGCAAGGCAAGGTTTGTGGGGAGGGCAGCAAAGATTTTATTACATAACCCAGGCACTGGAGGCAGGGAATAGACAAGCTCTGGGCACAGAAGCCCTAATTAAGGTCAGAAGCTGGTCTATCCCTCTACCACCCTGATGATGTCCCTTGGGCAGACAAATATTACTTCCCTCCCACAAATTGCCTCCCTTCTATCCTCAGATCACTGTAACCACAAAATCACTACAGCACAAGAGCACTCCTTGGAGCTAGCAGCTCCTGAACATCCTTGTGTGAAAGCACCAGAGGGGCCAATTCCACTTGTGGTCACCTGCCTAGGGCAGGTTTGGAAGTAAATGAGCCCTGGCATGGGGAATTTTTTCCACCCTTTTCACCTCTGCAGCATGTTATGTAGAAGTGACACCCCTCTGCCCCATCCATGGACAGAGCTGAGAGGGTGAGGCTCTCCCACCAGGTGATCAGCACCTCTTTTCCTTTCCCCTTACAGGCTGAATCCTGTGCGAGTAGAGGAAGAAAGGAGAGCACAGGAACAGCTTCTCACTGGGAAGCTTAGGACCCACACAGAAATGTAGCAAGCCAGAAACGGCAGGCAAAAAATAGAGCTTATTTTGGATGTGAACAGAGGTGGTCAGGTAAAGAGGGAGCTCTGGAACAAGAACAGCAAGCTGTGGTCTTGCTCCCTCTTACTTGCTAGGGGTGAAGAGAAGGAATTTCTAGATCAGCTCACAGGAGCTTTGGGGGAAGAGATCCAGCGCACATGCATACGATGTGAGAGAGACAGGTATTTCTCATGAGCACCTTTGGTTGACAGTTGTAAGGGCTGTTTCAGATGCTGAAAAAACAGAGGGGAAACCTCTTCCAGGCCACCCACCATGGGGAGGGGAGAGCAGGAGAGGCAAAAGAAAGCACGAAGGGCAAATGACCTGCTTTAGCATCCACCCCTCCCTCCTTTGGAAGGAGCAAGAGGAAGCAAAGAGGGCCAGGGGACACTTATGCACAAGGCGCGAGAGCAGCCTTGCGCTGCTGGCGTTCCCTTCCCACAGAATGAAGGGTGGATGCTCTGCCCATTCCCACTTCCACCATGGAAAGGCCAGGGATGGGCATTTCATGCCCCTCTCCCCCGAGCAAGTGCAAGTGATGAACATCAGGAGGAAGACCTGGGCCGGAATCAGACTCCTGTTTTCTTCCCTTTCTCCTGCAGAGCTGAACATGTTGGAAGATGCAGAAGAGGAGGGATCAGGGCACCTGAAAGCGCCCATACAACTGCCAAGGTAGCACCAATAGTCAAAGGAAAGGGGAAGCCAATATGGGGCATATGCATGGGGCACCCCCCACCACCCCAGCTTTGTCTCAAGCACCTTCTGGGCATGACATTTCACCTGCCCCTCTCCCCCTCACTCTGGGGGCACCTGGATCAGCAACTGCCCCAAGGACAGTAGAGGGCAGATCCAGGCCACAGGCCAAGAGGGGAAAGATGGCAGGATGGTAGTCATGGCAAGGGGGAAACAGGAATGGAAGAGACTGCATGCACATTGTGGGAGAAGGTTTGGAGGACGAGGGCAAGGGCTCCAATCCTCTTACATCCTCCCCTCAAGGGTCTGGAGCTCCTCTTCCGTTTTTGTCAAAGATGGAAGGGGAATGAGGAAGAGCAGCACCCTCCTCACCACCCATACAGGCACACAGACACATGCTCACTCATCCCTCAGCCCCAAAGGCTCCAACCGCCCGTTGGACAACACCACATTCAAGGACAAACAACCACTCCCCAGCCCCACCACAACCCTCCCTGCCTCCTCCCGGCGGGACCAACACCCAGGAACAGCGGGTGCTCCCACGCCCCACTGACACACTCCAACCTCCAGGCAAGAGGAAGCGGGCAGGAGGAAAGGAGGAGGAAGGGTGGCAGTGAGGGCAGAGGGACAGCCAAGGGGAGAAGGAGAGAACTAAGGACAGCCATTCGCACCACGACTCCTCTCAGGTAGAGCTCCCCCCACATCCCTGGAGCGGGGGGACCTGGCTGCTCACTTGCTGCCTCCTCCGCCACCACCCGCCGCCACCTTCTCAAAATCCTCTGCGTTGCAGAACTCCTTGATGGTTACAGTGAGGAGGTTGCTGGTGACATCTGTGACCACCACATTAGAGCAAGGGGACATCTCCGGACGCCAGTCGCCGGCTTCCTGCTCTGGGTCAGAGGAGGAGAGAGACAAGGAGGGCGTCTGCCCCCCACTGCACCCTCCCGAGGGAGAACGCTTGCTGGTGGCAGCCGACTCAGGTGGGATTGAGAGGTCGAGGACCTCCGACTCACGCCAGTCGGGGATGGCTGGGCTGAGGGTCTCAGGGAGCAGCTTTGGAGGGGAATCATCTGGGTCGGAGGAGGAGTGGGGAGCGGGTGATGGGCAGCCAGAGGAGCTGGAGCTTGGGGCATCATAGGGGGTGGAGCCCATAATGAGCCCACAGGAGGCTGCCTGGGAGCCTTCAGCCTCCCCCTTGCCCTCCAGAGAGGGGGTTGGTGCAGCAGACGGCTTGTTGTAGAGCGAAAAGGTGCCAAACTTCATGTGGCGGATCTGGGTGCGGAGGACGCTCTCGCTGAACTTTTTGCTCTTGCCAATGACGCGGTTTCGGGAGGGGATCTTGGGCCGGGCCAAGCCCCCGGCCCCATTGGCTGCCTTCCCACCTTTGTCAATGACTTTGAGGTTGAGGATGATGCGGCTGCGCTTGGGCTCGCGGGGTTTCACCTTACGGTTGATGATGCGGACGGTCTCCGAGAAGGGCGAGACAGGAGGGCGAATGCCAGCCCCGCCACCCACGCTGCCGCCGTTCTGGGGGTCTGGGCGGGGCAGGGGGCGCCGGGACATGCGGTGGCATCGCCGGATGTCTTTCTTGAGCCGGTGCACCGCGGCGCTGGAGTGGAGTTTGGGAGAGGAGGTACTAGAACCAGGCTTGACAGAAAAGTGTACATCCCCAATGTGGAGGGCCTCCGCTTGGGCCCGAGCCTGCGGTGGTGGGGAGAAAGAAAACAAACAGGGTCAGAGAGGCAGCCTAGGTACAGCCAGATCCCAAACTGGGCATTGCTGACTTCAGGCCAAGCACTCCCTGGCAATACCATGTCACATTTATATCCAACATTAATGACAAGCACAGGTACGCACCTACAAACTATTGACAGCTCCAGCACAGCCCCGAGACGGGCACAGGGCACTGTCTATATCCCTCTTGGGCAGCTAATGTCTCCATAGGCTGTGCCCCTGTCGACACGTGCTTTCCCTAGGGAGAAACTGCTGCTCCCCAGGCATGTTTCAAGGTTACAGTTAATGGTCTCCAAAGCCCCCCTTGGTCACCGTCAGCCAATGTGCACAACCCTCCACTGTCAGCCAAACAAGCCAGCATCCTCCCAGGCACTGGGGCTGTCAGTGCTGAGATAGCACCTGAAACTACATACTAGTCCTGAGACTGGGGATTGTACCAGGTCCCCTACAAAATGAGCACAAGATAAGGGAGAAGAGGCAGAGTAATGCATTCAGTTTCCTCTTCCCCTCCCACAACCAGAATCACCTCTGAAAAGCATTGTAGAAGGGGTCCTGAGGAACACAGATGGAGGCTGGTGAGAGTGGTCTGATGAAGCTGTCTTTGCTAAACACAAGAAATGTAGAGACCTGATGCTCATTTTTAACTAGAGCCACAAGCAAGTCATTCATCCTTACTGTGCTGTGGGAGCAAAGTCCAGTGTTTAAAGCCAAAGTCTAGGCTAGCTGGAATACAAGTCAAATCTAAGTGCACCTCCAAAGAAGAGAATGACTTGTCCTTTTGAACACCACACTTGTTTGAAACCTAGCACTGGACCTGAGCAGGAACAGCAGTGGTCCAACTGATCTGTGCCAGCCCTCCCCAAGAGCCAAGCCAGAGAACAAGATTTTTAAGCTCTTCTGGTGCTTGGAGACAGTGCCAAAACTTTCGCTGGTTCATGCACCAGAGGAACTTTTCTGGCAGCAGGAACAACAGTTTCATTGGTAAGCTGGTGCTGTCTGACCTGTGGGCATGGAAACCCAGAGTGTATTCTTGTATCACATCTCATCACAGCACTGTTGCTCGTAGAGCTCATCCTGCCACCTGCACCCTGGGACTTGCCCAAACCAAGCCCCTTCCACATTCCCTCTCAGCAGTTGGGACAAGCAGAAGTCACACAGGCCTGGAGGGGACGGGCGAGTTCCCCCTCGCCCGTGACCGCCCATCCAGCGAGCAGCTTCCCCCACCTCGTGGGCACAGCAAGAACTGCAGCGCTAGAAGACGACAGCTGCTTTTCCTCCCCAACTTTTCCATCCCGTTGCCCCTTGCACACGCCAAGATCGGGATGGCTTCTTGCCAGCTAAGAGCTTAGCACTCAACTCCATCTCCTTTGTCACCCTGCAGGCTGTGCCTCCTACCAGAGCAATGCCTGGGGAAAAAAAATGTGCGTGTAAAGGCAAGGATCTAACAGATCTAAGCGAGGGGCCCAGCCAGCCCCTGCACAAAAAGCTCAAAGTCCTGGCTCCACAGCCCCAGAGCTTTGCAGTTACCCAGAGCCCCTCTTCTCCCACCAAGAACCCCATGGGAACTGCAGAAGATCCTGAATGAGCAGAGAACAGAGACGTGAAGACATTTTGTTCCTCTCTGACTAACACTGGATGATCACAGCCTTTAGTACTACTTGTATCCTGGCTTTAAAAGGACTGCAAAAATGAGGCCTCCTTCTCTGACTGTACAAGAAAACACAGACTGAAGGCCCATCCCGACTGGGGACTCTAGACTCTGTGTTAGCCAACTGACAAAGAAACAGGGACAAGTTAGCACAACCCCAAGACAGGCACAAACATTCTACACATTAACAGGGCTGTTTCCACGTAGCTAGAGGGAAGTGTTTCCAGCACACACAAACCCCAACACATCCTGCTGCAGCAGAAAGCATCCTAGTGTCCAGCTCGTTTCTCTTTGCTCAGCCTCATGCCCCAGACTGTTGAGAAAATAATAAGACACAGGCATTGTACAGGCTGGGGCACAGCAACAGCACCAGATAAACTCCCTGCACCACGTATCAACTGTCTCCATCCCATCTCATCAATACACAATTTGGAGACACTGCAGACCCTGTCAGGAGGTCACAGGCACAGATAAATGCACATCTAGGGCTGTGCTTGCTCCCTCTCTTCACAGGTCCCTCTGAAGCAGGTGGCAGACACAAGGACAAGCTACAGTTTGCTTTCTGACATTACACACCAGCACAGCTTGAATTAACAAATTTATTCTCACTTTTCATCTTCCCCCCATCACAGCCAGCCCTTCTGGCATTGCTGCTCTTGTGCTTTGGGTTTCCAAACAATTTACCCCTGTTCAGCCAAGAGCAAAGTGCAACACAGTGTCCCACTCCAAAATACAGGGCAGGGAAGCCAGGCAGAGGGTACAGACAGATGCACCAGTGAAAATCCTTCTACAGCTTCAGTGGATAGACACAGGTATCCTCCAGGGCCTCTCCTGTTGCACATCTTTCAGACCAACTCCCTATCCTGTAATCGTGCCTTGGAGTGAGGAGTTCTGCCCCCTCTGTGCCATTCTGCTCCAAGTCAAATCTAATTGCTGCCTTCCACCAGCACCACCTCCATCTCCCATGAGAGAAAGGCGGCAGCTTCCCACAAGCATGGGGGAAACAGTCACAAACACCCTCCCTCGGTTTCCTTACACACCCCAAAATTCCTAAGCAAGCTTCCCATTAGCCACATTAAATGAAGCGATAATGCTGGGATGGTCACTACGTGGCCACTTCCACAGCCCTGCTGATTTTACTTGCTCTGCCTGTACACATTAATCAGCTCCTGTCCTGTTCTGACAGAGAGACCTGTCTTGGTTTTGTGCTTGCACAGCAGATAGTGCAGCTGGTACATGGCCTGGACTTCTTCAGTGTGCCAGAACCACTAGGTCTCCTTTACGTGCTCTGTGTCTGCGTTTCCAGTTACTTCTGGGGCACTTTCTCAAGGCTGAAGCTGTTTCTAACTCATGTTTCAGCTGTCTGCCTTTATTAAATTCCAGCTTCAGTAGTCTCCAGGTAGACTACATGCAGCATTGATGCTTTGGTCAGATTATTAAGAGAGAGGGTAAGTTACGGCCCAACAGTCCTCCCCTGCTGCTACACTGCTATCCCCAGTGACCAGCTTCAGTGCAAGTTCCAAAGAGCATTATGCAAATATTCAGCCTTCCCTGAGATTGGTTTTCCAGGTAAGGTTTCAAGAAAAATCGTATCAGATGCTTTATCTAAGACCAACCCCCACAGCTCTCTCACTTAGGAAGCTCAGTATTCCTATCAAAGGATCAGGTTTATTCAGCCATCACCTATATGAACTCGTCCCTTCATTGCAGAGGACTGCAGAGGACAGCTCAGAGGCTCTCCTTCCCCTGCTTCCAACTTTAGATTACATAACTTGCTACCTCTGGTTTGGAAAAGGCTTAGCTTTTGGTTTTATCTGTTGGAAGGGCACTTCTCCCTGCTATGGATCCATTTCTTGATCACACTCTCAAGCCATATGAGGATAAGGTCTTTGAAAAACAAACCCACTGAATCCTTTCAGCTCTGTCACCACAGTTTGCTGCTTGGCTCAAATGGAAACCCAAATGGAAACTACCTCTCTGGGTTTTGCTGCTTTCACCCGCAGGATGTGCTCACTGCTGAAGAGGTACTCAGCATGTATACGAAGTAATTCACTCTCTGCTTACAGCTCAGCCTACATCAGGATGCAGCTTCTGGAGGCTTGCTGCAGTGCTCTGTCATGAGAGCAAGCCAATTGCTAGGACTGCTTCCCTTCCCCCTCTTCCCTTCTGGGATATGTATCACCTTTATTTATCTTGTACAGCTCTCCCTCACTGCCCCTGGGAGCTAGTGTATCTCCCCCATTCCCTACTATTTCTGAATAAGTGTCCCTGGAGGCCCAGCAAGCATATTTGTTCATTCATTCCCTTAACGCACTGAGGCACACAAGCACGTACACAGACACGTGCTTAGAAAGGCCTCTCTTACCTGATTTGTATCAAAATCTCTCCAATTTGGAAGAAAAGAAACCAAATGAAAGACCTTGTAAGGCAATGGATTTCTAGTTAATTATTTCAGAATCAAGCCAATTCCAGTAGTGCTGCTGCACCATAGTAGCGCTACTCTCTCATAAATTACCGGCTCTGCTTTGTCTTTTATTCTCCACCTGCATTCCCACAGTCCTTGCTCCAAACAGCATTTGCAAGAGCTCCTCTTTCCCCCTTTTGGCTGCCATTCTGCCTTTTTATCACTCTCTTTCTTCTACAGTCTTCCAAGTGACAAAGCAAAAACAAGCCAGTTCATAGCACAGTTCTCCCAAGCAACACTGCCATAAACTAAAGTTTCCCTCTGGATTGGGAACAAAATGCTACAAAGGGGAATGGTCTGTTTTCAAACTACTCAGGGATAATTTACGAACAGGGAGGAGATCAAAAGAAACCCAATTCCAACTTTGGAGTTCAAGAAAGGGCGAAGTGACAGACCACCATGCTGCTCAGCCCCTTCTTCCCACTAAGAATCTCCTTTACTCTTTTTCTCCCTTACTTCTTCCTTCCCATTAACCTTCTTCACTCCTGTCACCTTAGTATTTATGGCCACCCCGACTAGGGGTCTTTGCCAGCCACCCACTGAGCTTGCAGATCAGCCTCTGTCTCTGAATAGCACTTGATAGACTTTATTAGATGAGTTGGTGAGTTTTGCATTCCACACAGCCGAGTGCCTAGGGAAAAAAGCAAAATAAAAAGAGCAAACCAAGCGGGAGAAAAAGAGGAAGATCTCTATAGCACGTGCTATGTCTCTTTCTAACCTCACAACAGCGTCCATGCTGTAGGGGCTGTCCTCAAGGACAACTTCTGCCAGACTCCTAAGAAACAAGGTAAGAGCCTTAGGCACAGCTGCCCGTTTCAGGCCAAGGACTTCGCTTTCCAAGCGCTCAGCACAAGGCTGCAGCACACCAGCAGCCTCCCGCCAAGCCTGAGCTCAGTGTGGGAAAGTTTGCCCCTAGCAGGCAGAGGATAAAGACCCATTTCCTGCCCAAAACTTTGCAGTTGAAGATTGCAGGGGTCGCTTTCAACGCTGGCCATCTTGATAACGGATTTACAAAGCCTGGACTGTGATCTGCCTCTGCAGTCTGATCGAAAGGGCAAGTGTTAGACAGCTCTCAGAAACAGGAGCCTGGCTTACAAAGGCAGCAGGTGGTCAAAGATGCAGCTTTTCAAAGCTTTTCCAAAGGCGTGGGCCACTAACCTGCTGGAATGCTTTCTGCAAATCTCCCTGGGTGCCTATCTGCAACTTTTGAGAACTAATCCCAGGATAAACCTAGTCCCAACTGCAAGCTAAAACACCCACACAAGCCGAGGGACTAAATGGCATATCAGGGCACTTATTTTGATGCCATCCTGGAGACTCAGAAGCCTAGGTTTAAGCACTGACACACATGAAAAATCCTAGCAAGCCACCACGTCAAGGACAGACTAGTCTATCAAAGCAGTCCTAGGCCAGATTTCTGCTTAAACATCATTGCATCCAGGCCTAATCTGTTCAGTTAACAGATCAAAAAGAATATTGTTCTAACTGCCAACTCCAAATACTCCCTCTGGGATACAAGAATCAAATTTCTTCCCCTGCTTCCGAAATTCTCACTGGCAAGAGAATCTGCAGCTGAAAGAAGTGAGAATACTGTTAGCAATGCACGAGGCAGAACCCAATCCCACTCCTCCCACAGCAGCACTGGTGCTGCGGGGCTGGCAGAGGTCAAATGTGCATCCTCGGGGGTCAGAAGAACTGAGCTGCAAACCATCGCGCCGTCTCTGTCGCACTTCCAGCCGCAGTCGTGCTGATCGTGGTTTGCCTGAACAGAGCTCCAACAAGCTCAGATAGGGCTGCCTGAGGCAGAGTTACTTCTCGCTGCCTGGTCTGGGTGTTATTTTTAGGGTAGGATCCGGAGTCACAGAGGAACAGCGAGTCAGAGCACTGACAGTTCCACCAGCCCCGTCTCCCAGAGGTGCAAACCAAGCGGCAGCGGCAGCGCTGTGCCCTGCCAGCCTCTCCCACAACGTGGCACCAGCCTGCAGGAGAGCTCATCCCGCTCCCTATCACGATTCATCTTCCACAAAGTACTGAGCCAGCTCTGCAAACCTACAGGTTTTCATTACCGTTTGAGGAGCTGGCAGGAGGAAGATGTGCCACAGAAACGTGTCATGGACGTGATTCAAAGGATGCTGCTGAATAATTCAGGTTAAGTTTAGAGGGGGGTTTAAAGGGTAAGGGGAAAAGAGAAGCAATGAGTGGGTTTTGAGTTTGGGGGTTGGTTTTGGTTTTTTAAATGAGTGATTTTTTTTTTAAAGTGAGTAATGTGGCAATGGATTTTGCCATATCACATTCAGAATCAAAAATAAGAAAAACTGATTACACATAGCATGATCACCTCTCTACAGTGATCTGCTCTGAACAGTGTCAGGTGTTACAAAACCAGTATTTTTTAATGCAGGCTATTATTAACTATTTCAAGCTGGCTTTCCCTTAAGTGTTCTTCTGCTTGTTGGAAATCTAAACACAAGGGTTACATTTAATGCATGACTGCCAGAAAGAGGAAAGCCAAGTAGTCTGGCTTCCCTGAATACAGCGTAAGAGGTAGGACATATCAGGTATGTTTGTAATTCTCAGTCTACAGATACAGAACACTGTTAGCAGGAAAAGAGGCAACGAGGGAGGACAGTTCCATCAGCAGGACTTTGCGAGGATTACCACGGTCCCCTGGGTTTCATGCAGAGCATCAGAATACGCCTGTTCCTGCATTTCTTCCGTGTGCTTCATTATGCCCTCCCAAAGCAGCGAAGAGGTGACACCCTGTCCCTCACTGCTCTTTCCGGTGCTCATGCAGTTAAAAGTGCTGTGCTGACTTGAGTAAAGCTCCCACTGCTGCCAGGCAAAGGAAAGTATTAACCTGTTTCACAGATGGGGAAACACGCACAAAGCCTAAGTGACTTGCCCAAAGCCACAGGATGACTTGGTGATAGTGATGCCTTACTACAGGATCCACACTGGCTGTTCCAGGGCTTCACATCAGAATAAAACCACGGGAACTGCAAACTTGCTATTCTGTCTGAACTCTACAATGGTGTGTTCTTTCTATGCTCATCTGAAGTCTGAGATTTTGACAGTGGGAGAGAAGGGGAGGGAAGAAGGGAACAGCACAAGACATTTAGTCTGTAAACTAATAAATTTACAGAGCTCACATAACAGTCACACAGCTACTGGAGGTCTTGATTAAAAAAAAAGAAGGTAAAAATACAGGGCAAAGAGGCCTGCACTAGAGAGTACCTTTTGTGTTCTTCACTGCAAGCAAGCAGTGATCTACGACATCTTGCACAGATGCTGAGTCTATCAGAGGGCAACTGGAAACTTCAGCTGCCATCCTATGCAGAGGTGAAACACTCCTCCTCCTCCCTCCCACCCCCACCCTCTGCAAAAGCAAAACAAGCCTGCAGTTTATAGATCAAAACATGAAACCTTCGTGAAACTCCTGTGGAGCACCTACATCCCGAAATGCAATCAGAGGAGCACGAGTGGCAGCGGGATTCCCGCCTCAGCTGCCTGACCGCTCAGCGTGCTGCTAAGTTGCAGGGCACGGGCTGGATGGAACAGTCTGATGAAGGAAGAGGGAACAGGACTGGCCAGCTCTCCACTGCGGCAACAGAAGGCCACGAGAAGGAGAGGATATTGGAAAAAGAGACTGCAGCCTCACCATGCACATCTGCGTGTGCTGACCGTCCTGCTGAGGCACTCGTCGCACGCACACGCTCTCCCCTCACACGCTGCTGCGCCTCTGCCCACCCCCCCTTCCTGTCGGGTTTTCCCCGCGCTCCCAGAGCCAGGCATCATGCACAAGTCACTTGAAAGTTCAGTCCTCCCAAGGGCACGCACCGGCAAGGGTTGAGAGATTTTTTTTGCTAGGCCTAAGTTATTTAAATAAGAGTTACCTTCAGCAGAAAAGTTTTAGGTTTAGGTCCTCTCTTCTTGGGCCCGTACAGCTCACGCTCTCGTTCCCTTTAGGGAGTTAAATTTGTCAAGAAGTTAAAACTTTTCCCAAAGGGAGAAACAGAAGCATACAAGTTAAAAAAAAGAAAAAAAAAAAAAAAGAAGAAAAAAATAAAAAGAGAGACTGGACGCACTTTCCCGCTCGCCCACCGAAAGCCAAACCTGCTGCTGCAGCCCCCCCAGCCCAGGGTGGGGGAGGAACACTCACTTCTGCTCGAAGGCGGCGATGAGGCGGGAGTCCAGGATGTTCTCCTCGGGTTCCCAGGTGCTGTACCTGCCGGGGCGGGAGCAGCGGAGGGGACAAGCGAAGGGGTTAGCGCCCAAATCCTCCCGCAGCCACACACACAGACGCCTCCCCCTCCATCCCATTCTGCCCCATCCCGTGACCCCCATCCCCTCAGCCCGAGCGGGAGACACTCACTTGATGGCCCAGCCTTTCCATTTCACCAGGTACTCGATGCGCCCCTGCAACACACGGGGGAGAAGGCGGGTGGGG
>VZRZ01005947.1:187005-207326 GCA_013398175.1 Climacteris rufus | reverse complement strand
CCCCGGTTAAAGGCCCTTAAAGGGGCCGCGCCGCGGGCGGGGCGTGGGGAGAGTCGGTTCGGGCCCCTCAGGGCCGCGGGGCGGCGGCGAACCGGGAAGAGGATTGGAGGGAAGCGACTCCCGCTCGGGCGGACACCCGGCATGGCGGCGGTGTTGCCCGTTCCCGCCAGAACGGGGCCTTTTTTTTTTCCCCCCCCACTTAAAACAATGGCGGCAGCCTCATCTTCTTGCGCTGCAGATGCATCGTCACCCCCTCTCGCCAGCGGGGAAGCAGGCAGCCCCAGAGCACATACCAAGGCAAAAACTAGCAATAAAGGCGCTTAAATCCTTTTTATCTTTTTGTAAATTATTATTCCATTTAGCTGGTGAGTGTGCCAGTATAAGGGGCAATTTTTGAGCCAGTATAAGGTAGTGCAAGGTAAATGGGCCAACCATGCTACATAAACCTGTAAAGAAACCAGAAAAATGTTCAGTCACTTAGAGGAATTCCCTGCCCTGACTGTTACTGCAAAACCCTAATTAACTTGCAGCATGCTTTACACTCTCATGCAGCTGCTGAAAAAACCAAAAACCTCAGTCAAAAATCATTTTCTGTGATTCAAAGTGGAAAATCATGGCCCTGCAGCTGTTTTTTTGTAGAGCTTAGCCTCCTCCCCTACCTCGAAGACTTTACTTGGCCTATTCTCCTGCTTTAATTGTCACCTGGTTTTTGTACGAGGTGGGGTGCATTTCAGACGCCCTCTGGGAAAAGTGGGAACTGTGATGAGGGCCATAGGCAATGGTTGTCCTGCTTTTGCTGCTCTTTCTCAACCCACCGTGACCTCTGCAGATACCTGCAGAGCACTGGAATCCCTCTGCTATGTGCTCCTCAGCTGGCCTGGCAGGGACCACTCACAACCCCTTTGCTACCCCTTTCTCCATTTGCACTCACCTTCCCTTTCCCATTCCACCTCTGGCTCAGGGGTTTCACCCAGAAGGAGGGTATTCCAGAGATGGCTATAGTATCAGGACTAGTAGGGATGGAGTTCCTGAAGTGAAGATGGGCAGGTAGGAAAATGAACGTTTTCCTCACTGCCTGTGATTCAGGCAAGGTCTATCTTAGTGTTTTGTTCTTTTTCATCTTAGCAGCTGCAATATTGCAGCCAACACAAGCTCTCTGCTCAGAGGAAACATGCCTCAGGAGATGATGTGCTCCCCACCACCATGTCCCCATTTGAAGGGGGAAATGGAGAGGCTGCTGAAAGCTGATGGTGACAGTCACACAGGCCCTGCTTCAGGACGTGTGAGCAATTCGGAGAACAAGGTGTTGCTGTGGTCAGGGACTGAAACACAGCGTGCTTCACCACGAATCATTCTGCATTTAGGTCATACCCCTCACTTCAAGAATAGGCTCTAAGAGACCGGTTCTCAGGTGTTTGGCATCAAAGGCCAGGCAAGAACAAAACCCCAAGACTCTCACCTAGAGTGGGACAAGTCCTTCTGGACAGCCCCGTTTCTCTAGACACCACCTTTTTTTAATCTCAATTCTTCATATGCTTGAAGGTGACATCAAATAACAAGTCCATCACACCCATTGCATTTTGCTTTTCACTTTTTTAACTTGGCTCATTAAATGTTCATTAGCACCACCCACATTTAAATTAGCATTTGTTACTGTTCACTTTGTTTAAACAACAACTGCTTTTACACTTGCAGCTGGATGTCAAGTAACTGAACTTCCAACCAGCAATATCATCCACTCTCAAAAGCAGGCACCCCTATATAAAAAAAGGGGAAAGTCTTTACATGGCTATGCAGCAGCCAAGACTGGTGGCCTTGTCCCAAAACAGACATGTATGGGTCATGAACAGCACACCCTACCTCAGGACAGGAGCACATGGCACACTGATCCATGGACCAGAAGGGGCAGCAGCATTTCAGAGAGCTGCATGTGCTCTTTCTAGTTATTTTCTCCTTCCACCTGCCAGCAGAACCTTCTTTCCAGCCACAGCGGCTGCTCAAATCACTGTGAGCTGCCATTGCACAGGTATTGCCTAACACTTTCATCTAACTTTTACTCTCAAAAAGCAAAATAGTAGCAGAATATCCAGCTGTTCAGGGCATTGTTGGGCATTTCCTTTGCTTCATTCACATTTCCAGTAAAACACTTTAAAAAAAAAAACAACCCACCTGGGGAGACGGCTCTCCCGGAACAGCTATTGTTCACTACAGAGGCTGAAATTAAATATCTTTCTGGCAACTCATTGCCTTCAAGACCCTGGTACCATGGGGTACACCATAGCACTTCTTACTAGCACCAGGAAGCCAGTGTTGGGAAGCAATAACCTTTGGGAGAGCAACAAGATGTTTCACACCAAAACCACTGGCCAGTGGTGTATGGGCACAGGGGGAGAGCAGCAGGTGTGAGAACGTTTTTATGTATTTTTTAAATAGCACTTGATAATGGGAAACTCACCTGCTCCAAGTCGGTAGCTGCCTCCAGGCTCATTTTTTGTGGACCTGGCAAGAGTAGCAGCTCTTATCTCCAAGAGAACAGCTCCGAGGGGGTTCATCAACTGTCTCTGCTGCTGTTTGCTCCAGAGAGGTCGCTGTCAGGAGCGGCAGACTTTGGAAAGGGTCACTCCCTCACCTACACCAGGAGTGGGGGCATGCAGCCCAGCCCTTCAAGCCAATGCAGTTTTCAAGGAAACATTGGCACTATGGTCATCCAGGTCAATGTGTGCTGATATTTCCCTGCTGCAGCTCTGAAACACACATAAGCAAAGGCAGAGCTCTCGGAGCTGACCACATAGCTCCCTGTGCACCAGGTACGGGTGGCTCAGTGCGACTCAAGCAGCAGCTACAACCACCACCCCTCCAACCCACTAAATTCTTGATGTAGCAGAGAGGAGAAGGCCCGTGGGGTTTGTGCTGTGCCTACACCGCTGTGATGTTATGATATCCCTTGGGACTGCCTAGGAGTTCCCAAAGCAGGCCCAGCTGCCTAGGCTGCCGCTGGAGCAGGGTGATTACACAAGTCCCCCAGGTTTCTTGCACTCTTGATTCAAAAAGAGTCACTTGGCAAGCAAAATGCTGGGAAGAGAAGGACCAAGAGCAGGGAAAGTGTGTGGCACTGAACAGACAGGAAGTGACTGCCATCGCAGAGGTCATGCACGCTGCATTTCCCTCTGTGCTTCTCAGAGAACACTGAGCTGCTCAAATGTGTGGTTTCCCCCTTCGCCGAGTGCCCTCATTCTCAGGCATCTGATGGGGAAAGCTGTGCAAGGCAAGTTGGCCGCACTGCACGGATCAGAGGGGTGGCATAGCAACAGATTATTAAAAAAAGGAGTACTGCCCAGATTAACCTTTAATCCAGCCAACACACGCATGCAAAAGGACAAGCTGTTTGTAGTACCAGCCAGCCTCTGCAGCATTGGCAGGGGTAGGAAGACACAATCTCCAGAGCAGGCTTTCCCGTAACTCTGCACTGCAGAGTCTTACAACTTCACCTGACTCGCTAGCTGCTGCCAGAAAGCAAGTGGCTGGCTGGAGTCCTGCTCTGATGCCATCACTCAACTTCAGCTTCCCTGGCTCAAGGCAAGCATGCTGACGGTGCTTTGGTAACACAGGCAAGACCTAACCACACTGCCTTGAACCATGACCGATTCAGGAAATGCACCCCATCACCCTCTGCTTTTGTTCCACGTGCTTTCGTGATTGATGCCATAGCTGCGTTCAGATGCAGGGCTCACCTCTCTGTCACATCTACTAGAGGCATCTCAGACTGCCCTATTCTCTTGCTGAGCTACCTTGATAAACAGCTGGCCTCCCCCTCCACAGAGGATGGAGTAAGACACGCCTTAAGGGAGCAAGTCAGACACCCAAGTGGACTAAATGACATTTGGGATTTCCCCCATGGAGTATCAGCAGTTCCAGGGCTTGGGCTCCTCAGCTAAGGCTTGCGTTACCCGGGCTGAAGCAGCGCAGAGCGTGCCTGGCAGCCCAGGCCTTGCCTCAGACTCTCTCCATTCCCACGAGATGCAGAATATGGGGCACACCAGCACTCTCCTGGTGCCAGCAGAGCTGTCCTGGCACCGCAAGGATGCAGAGAACTCCCTAAACCCAGAGCAACAGTCACCCTGCCATCAGCGTTCTCCTCTTCAAATTATAATCTATCAAAGACCAATCATCCCAGGTCACCTCTGTACAGCTCTGATTTACCCAATGGGTTAAAAATTAATAAAAACTTGACCTCCTCCAATCGAAGTAATGAGTAATGTCAGAAACAGCCTTTTGCAGGCTCCATTCTTCATCAATCCTTCTTTACTGATCTTCCTCACGCACGCATGCACATTTTCCATTCTTTTTCCAGCTGCACTGCATGTTTATACACCAACAGAAGAGACTGTTAGAAAATAATTCAGCTGTAGAATTAAAGCGAGGGGCGGTAAATGACCACACAAACATACCATGAGGTAAATGTCAGTTCTCATATTTAATATTTTAATAATTTTGTTTGCAACATTTACCACATAAATCATCTAAATAAATAGATGCTGTACAGTCTCTTATCCATATCAGTACAAAAATAAAACCACACTTTGTGTCAAATTATACTTGAGCCTGCCCTCCCTTTGCTATTACAATCTCCTTTTACAGCACATACTCGCTCAGAAAAGGCATTATACTCTGATTGGTTTGTTTGGAATTGGTTTACTCCCTATTTCCCCCCCTCCCCAAATACATTCAATTAGTCTGTACAAAAGCTAGAAGCTCGTTCTGTGCAAAAGGAAGCTTTCTGTGTGCAAAGACTCCAATACTCTAGCGTGCTGCGGGAACAACAGCAACAACTGAAGAGACAGGAACAAAAATAATTCAGGACCCTCCCCTCTATCTGACCCCGTTGTCCCCCATCTTCCCCCTGCAACAGAAAGGGAGCACACCAAAATTAGATGAGTGTGCAAAAGAGTCCGAACAATGCGCGTACACTGAGGGAAAAGGTTGGTGCTGAACACCCAGGAGAGAACTGGGGTGTTGTCCCCTCATGCTGTAGAGCTGACTAGGTGAAGAAAAAGGGTTCTCTCCCCTTAGCCTGCTCAAAAGGTTCTTGAAATACACAAAACAAAAGCTTCATCTAAATTATTTTAGTTCTTTTGTTGCTGTTCTGCTGGAGATGAGGTGAGGAAACAGCCTCTGGAAAAATCCAGCAGCTACTGAAGACAGCTGCTGGTTCACCATCCCTTCCTCTCCCCACTCCCTGCAGAAGGACAGACATCTCCTCGTTCCTCAATTAAGCTAATAAGGTGCAATTTTTCAGACAGGAAACTCTATAATTATAGATGTCTCTGGAGCTGGAAGAAATGGTCATAATTCCAGACTAGGACCACTCAAACTGAAACTCAACTTCATTTTTCCCTTTCCTCAAAGGAGGTGGGGAGGGAGGTAGCCAACCTGCATCCCAAAGGTGAGCAAGTGATTTAGCAGGTCTCCTCCCTTACGGAACCCTCTGCTCCTGGCATGGCGGAGCACGCTCCCCACCTCCAGCCATGGGAGGGAGGCAAAGGGCTGGGTGGCAGCTCTGGAAAAATGATAAGGAGCAGCCAGAGACCTGAAACAGATACATCTTTTGCTTTTCAAATGCCACTTTTAGACAGACGATAAGGAGTACTTAGCACTCCTAGTGCTTTGCATTTCCAAAGTGCTTCAAAACATACTTCAGATTTAAAAGCAAAAAAAAAGCTGCTTAACATTTTGACAGATTTGCAAAAAGCTTCTTTGTGCTGACACTACATTTTCTGGTTAAAAAACAACAATAATAATAAAAAAAGGTTTTCCACCTCCTTCTCCTCCTAAATTCCCCTCCCAGCCAAAACTCTGCTACCCCAGTAATGAGATAAGAAGTAACAGAGGTTCTGAACCGTCTTAGGAGCGCTTCCTTTCAATATCTGACTAGTGCTCTCAGAGAAGAACCCCCAGCATTACTGCAGGGCAGACAAGGCAATCTCAGCAGCAAGGCTTCTACCCCTTCCCAGCTGCACCTCTACCACTCCCAGTTAACAAGCGATCATCTCCCCCCCACTCCCTGCTCAGCCACCGTACTTCAAGAAATTAAGGATAAAAGCAAAAGAAGTGGAAGAGAAAAAGGAGTCATCTCTACAGCAAGTGCTTGTTACAGGAAAGGATTTGAAGGGTCTGAATTCCATTTTAAGTAATTGCTTCTCTCTCCTTCCAGTTGTCCTGAGGCTGTTTTATAGGCTTTCCTATCTTGACCGGCTTCTTGGGTGGAATCCAGGTGGTTTAACACCCAGAAGTTTACACTTCCTCTGTGAGGACAGTAATTTCAGGCAGAGGACAACACGGCCTGTTGATAAGCTGTTGTCTCAAAAGAAGTTTATCATGCCCTTGGGGAAAACTTTTACAACAGGCACAGCAAAAGCAACATGTTCCAATGCTATACATGCCATGTAGAAATTACTCTATGCAAGGTGTTAATGTACACAACCTGCTTGCATTCCCAAATGGCAGAAGATGGATAGATAAATGCAGCATTCACGGTCTCCTCCCCGCAGGGCCCATTCAGAACTCCACCCACAGATGCAAGGGATCAGTTTCACTACAAGTTGTTTGTAACACACCTCTCTCAACTGCCAGCTCACCCAAAGGCCTGTCCGCAACCACCTAATGAGAGCAGCTTGAAGGCAACTGTGTCCCTCCCTCCCTTCCCTGACCAGCAGCTGCCCCTACTCTCTTCTCAGAAAGGCCCACTGCCCTCTTCTTCCTAGGCTGCAGGTAAGCCAGGAAGGAAGAGAAGATGGGCAGATACCAATTAGCTTTAGAAAAGGAGGTTTTTGCACTTTCCCTGCTTCTGAAAACAAAAGCTTAAAGCTTGAGAGGAGAGGAAGAGGTGGAGAGGTGGTGGTAGACTTTGCTTTGCTTAACACATAGATGTGGCTGACAGCCCCCGCTGTCTTCCGCATCCCAGGCTCTGTTGTGGCTACCACGGAGGGTCTTGCATGAGCTGCCCTGCCTATTTTTAGACCTGTGTGAGGCCCCCCTTCTCTGTTCCAGTGAAACCATCACACAGCACTAGCTGGCGTACAGCATGTAACAGTACTGGGGCCAAGGGCCCCCTGCGAGGTGAACAAACGATTTTATACATCCAGTCACAAAACACCAGAAGAACAATTCTGGACAGTTTCACAACACTAATAACAAAAAAAAAAAAAGGCCATTCATTTCTCAATAAGCTTCTCTATGTCTGAGGCTCTGACATAAAGAAGAGTCAATTCATGAACAAATATGGGCTTATTTTGGCAAATGGAACAGTTTTTGGGTGTTCTCACAATAATATCCTGGCCTTGCTTGAAAAAGGAAAAAAAAATTTAAAAAAAGGAAAAAAAATCACCTTGTTCTTACTTCACAAGCAGAAGGGCCCCCAAGCAAATGCAAGACAATAAGGAGCATGCAGGAGCCACGAGGCTACTTAATGCCACTATTTACGTGTTAAAACTTGCTGTTCCAAGGCATCACTCATATATCAGAGCAATAACATTTGGCTTATAACCGTCCAGGAACAGAGGCAGTCCTGTCCATATGGTTCTTTTTTAAACAGTGTTAACAATAAAGGCTTTCCAGTCTCATTAAGCCCCTCAGTTTTGTCATATATACAGTGAGTTCACTTTGAGATCTATGAAGTAAAAACTTCTGTGCCCCAAACACTGCTGATAAATTTTCACATGGAAATAGTTCTAAGAATGACTATTAGAGCAATTAATCTTTGAGAAGGTTGTTTCTTGTGTACAGTTCAGTAATTTCCACTGGCTGAAGTTTATTTTTCTTGTTTACAGCCATGGAGCCAAACAAGGTATGGGAGAGTTAGCCCATTTCTATTCTCAGCTTGTGCTTCAAATAGAATTATTAAACTCAGCTTCAGCTGGATGCTATTCTGGCTCTTCTAATCAAACGGAATGCTTAACAAAGCTCCAAACACAGCATCTGATTTTCATGATATGTGAGCACAGGAGGTCCCAATTCACTTGTCAGGTTTTGGGATGAACCGGCAAATGGACAGTATTGGGGAGAACAGACAAACCCAGACAACTTCTCTGTCCATCACTAGTAAAACATCATCTACACATACATCTCTACACCTGCAGAGGTGGAATAAAGCTAATTTTAAAGTCCCTGAAGACCAGCTCTACCAAGGAAGTTTACAGTGATATGTCAGCAGACAATGTGGAACAGAACCACCTTTTAAAAAGATTAGGAGAAAAACCCTCTCGAAAAGATCTTTGAGATAAACAGGAATTCATGAATGTCAAAAAAAAAGTCCACACCAACAAAGTAACTGCTTAGTTTCCTACCACAAACTCCTCTTCACACACTCCCCCAAAAACCCATGCGCATGCACCTTGTTGTGTCTTAACCTCATTACGATTAGCTCCTCATTGACACAAAGCAGCATGGCAGCCAGGTACTTTGTTCCACACTTCGTGTAGGGAAATGATTAGTCACCACCAGAACACAAGCTAGCCTGATCCAAAAAAATGATTAAGATATGAAGCTGTGGGTGGATCCTCTTTGAAAGACCACCACGGGTCTTTGAAAACTCCACTGCAAAAGAAAGAAAATACGCGGAAAGAAAAATGCTACAACAAAGCATTGAGAAGTGTCAGCTGGCAAGTGGAGAGAAAAACAGAGGATAGAAATCTAGTTTATTAGGACAAGCTCTTTCCTGCTGCAGGATTGATATTGCTTCCAATGTCAGCCAAAGCCAGGAACTTAGTAAATAGGAAGCTTTTTTTGGTGTATTTGTACACTGAGATGAACACATGACAAAGGCAGCAGCTGCTGCATTAGAATAAAGAAACCAGATCCTATAAATGCCATGAAGATTTAACAGGATGAGCTGCAGTTCAAGACTTTGTTTAAAATAAGCTAAAACACTGCAACCATCACTACCTGACCTGCCACAACCTGCAAGAGTGGACTGGGCCAAGTGCTGTGTCCACTGGTCACAACAGAAGAGAGCTGCAGGTACTCAGCATATTTGGCAGGTGTCAGGAAGAGGGGGTGTGCGGGGAGGTGATGAGAACAACGCTGTCTGACCCCGCATCCTGCACAAGAGGGTGCAACTCCAGACACAGAAGCCTCGCTCTGGACACCCACGTTCAACAAACATCCTGCGCCCGCATGCTTACCTCATCAGCTTGCCCTTGCTAGCTACTGCAAGCTTCTTTCCCACTCACTCTTCCTCCCACCACGTAATTCCCCCCCAGCTTCCACTTCTCACCCTCTCAGATTTCTCCATAATAAAACTCCCATCTTACTTCTTTGAGAGACAAAAGGTCACTCCAGAAATTCAAGATCTTTCCAGCGATCCTGAAACTGCTGTGATGCACTGAAAGACAGGCCTGCTCAAAGCTCAAGATGGAAGGGGAAATCCTGAATCTACACTGAACTGCCATATCCTATCTGAGGTAAAATCTGCTTCTAATAAAAACCCACAGTGGCAGTCCAGGCACCTTACAATGAGTAGATGTTTGGAGGACCAGAAACCCTAGAGCTCCCAAATTCTGCAGGCCAGTAGCCAACCCCCTCAAAGAAACACATTGAGGATTTCCACAGGTGTCTTTACCTCAGAGCTAAGAAGGCTCCATTGCTTCATTTAGAATAAACACAGCAGATAACAGATGCTTCAGGTGGGGTAGAGTGAGGAAACAAAGGATTTGAGGACAGTAATCATGACAGTAGACAATGTTATCCTGCAGCATTCTGTCCTGCAGTTCCCACTTTAGACTCTAGCTTACTTTTCTTGCTTTCCAGTGGAAAAGGTCTATATTTAAAAAATTGAGTTATTTAAGTAAAATTTGCTTTTAAAAATGGAAGAGAACATGCATGTGCAAGAACAGATGTTATGCTAAACTACCAATTCAAAACTCAGCAATTCTTCAAAAAGCTCAAAGTGTCACAGGCAGTCCAGCACAAGGCATATTTAAGTGCAAGATCAGGCGGGTCTATTGAAATGCAGACCGCTTTCCTTGGCAAAGATTTTTAAGCCTTCCAAGGGGAAGTTCCTATGAGTAAAGTAGTACAGGATCACAGATACTGTGAGGAGACTGGAGTCATGGAAGAGTATCACTCAGGCAGTACAATCCAAGAATTCTCATTGCTAAGAATTAAGATTTTTTTTTTCCCTTCCTCAAATCTAATACATGCCTTCCCCACATGTTGTTTATCTTGGATCTCTCTGTGGGATCCAAGAACAGAATTTGCTGCTAATCGAGGTCCATTTCTAGCTCAGTTCTGTCCAATTCCCATGTCCTGGGCCTGTGCCAGTATCTTGGATATCTCTGCAGTGCCAGGCAATGCTTCAGTTGTCCTATTAGCCCCTCCTCCCAGGGGAGAGGAGTCAGTTTTCAAACAACTTATTACCACAGATTCGGGGCAGGATTTGTTATTAATACTGAATTTGGCAAAGGGTAAGAAGACCCCGCTTTCCATAATGCATTCCTCAAGCAGCAGAGCCGAGCCTGGAAATCCTGTTTAGCATATACAGAATGGTATGTCTCAACTGTGCTGGCTTTCTGAGCTCTTAATGAGGGCAAATTGAATTTATGTTGCCAATTTAGATTTCAGAGATGCATTTCAGGCTTTCCGCATGATCAACAATCAAAGGGAAAAACCTCTGCTGTCTATACGGACCCGTGCTGCAAAGACTGACTTACCACAGACAGGCAAATACGGTTCTGAAGTCCTGACAGCAGGCCACAGGGAAAACAGCACTGGAGAGAAAGTCTTAACAGGCTGGAGTTATCTACACAGGTAGGATCCATTGCCTCTCACTGCTGCAGGAAGAGAGGGAGGAGGAAGGTGGGAAGAGCAATGTACAGAGATGTATCTTTATCCAAGGGATATCAATTGCAGAACAAGGCAGCAGGCTAGAGATCCAGCTCTCTTTCCACCTCCACATGCCCTCTCCCCACAAATGCAGCTGCCGCCACTTGACAGGATAAAAGGCGAATTGTTCAGCTTGCTGCTTTCACATCAAGGAGGGGAGTCTTTGCCAGGGAAAGGGCTGTCAGTTTTTCAGCTGGACAAAGCAATGACAAACACACACCCCCTACACTGCCCTTTTTTGCGTATCTGAAAGGGGGAAAAGGAGGAAAAAAAAAAAAAAGGTCTCTGTAAACATTTTAAGAGGAGACATTTTGGATTTTTTTTTTCTCTTAAAGGGATAACATAACCCTTCCCTAGCTCCACCCTAAAAGCACTGGTTTTGGGGAGCACTGCAAACAGAGATTCAGAACTGTGCACTCCGGTCTCGAAAGAAGCCCTCAGCCACTTGTGCTTCTCTGAAAGTGACGGTAATGGAGTTTGCCGTGATGTCTGTCACTGTCACTTCGCTGGGGGGCACAGTGGGGATCCAAGGGAGACTGGCATCCACATCTGCTGCAGAAGGAAAGGCAGATAAGAGCATGTTAGTGAAAGAGAGAAGGTGAGGGAGAATAAAGGAGGAAGAAGAGAGGGGAAAGGAGGGATGGAAAAAGGATCTCCTTTCTGACAAACTGTTGGTGAAATCAGCCTGTACTGAGTCTGCACGTACCAAGCAAGAAAGAACATGTGCAAGCCCTCCCCTCAGAGGCTAAGGGAAAATGGAGGATCAGGTGTCCAGACACAGAGTGGCATCAGAACAGCCTACACAGAGGTCAAAAGACCCTGTAAAACCACCCAGCTCATCCAACCACCTACAATTCCCCAATACCTCTCACCCCAATTTGGTTTTGTGTCAGCAAAGCACACTCATCCTGGTGAGCTCACCTGCTTGTAAATGCCCTACTCTGCTGAAAAGGTAAAATTCAAAAACTCTGACACACACTCTTCAGAAATTCCTATGAGAATCAAAGGGATTCAAAATGGAGGGTCTGCTTTGTACTGCACATACAATGCAGCCTAGGTGTGATTCTCTCAAAAATCCATCAATAGTGCTCCATGGAGAAGCTGCTCTTTCTTTCTCATATCCCTCCTTTGCTCCCAGACAGCTCCACATGAGAAATCTAAGCACCCCTGCACTGTCTCACTGCACAGATAATTATCAGTCCCTCTGCCACCTAAAGCCCCACTTTCCCCCAACCCCTGGAGACTGCCACATAAATAGAAAGAGGAAGGAAAACACACCCTCTGCCCATCACTCTACCTGTCCACTATATACCTTGCTGTCCCAACCTGGGCAAAGAATGAGAGCCCCTTAAGAGTGTATTTCCTGGCTTCTGTCTCAAAACAGCTGGGCTATCTACTTTCCCTCCAGAAAGAATCCAATTCCCCCTAACAATAAATGGGATTCCATGCAGACTGTGTGTCGAGGGGAGAACAAAAACAGTTTTACAATTTTGTAGTGCCACTCATTCTTCTGATCCCCATGTGCTTTAGTGCCCCACACTTCCAGGGAAGAACAGCCCCACAAATTTGCTCACTGCCAGGATGTAACACTGGGTTCCTCCTTGCTACTCCTATTGCTGCCTCCCTGAATTCTGGGCACTGTTCCAGTCCCTCTCAGAAAGGAGGGAACAGCATTGATTCCCAGAACAGCCCTCTCCCTAAAATCCTGCCTAATCCAGCCTGGCTAACAGCTACTCCTAGCAAGGAGTAACAGGATTCCCATAGCTACTACAAGCAGCACAAGCCCCAGTTTTCCACTCCTCAGGAAAGCTACGCCTTCAGAAGCTCTAATAATGCAGGGATAGAGTTTCCCTGGTAACTGAGAGCAACACACACATCCCACAGTCCTCCTGCACAAGATGCTGGTATCCTTCCCCAAAATGCCAAATGTGCTTGGACATCTCCTGTGCCTACACTCATGCTGCCTACTCAGTGCAATCAGGCAAGAGTTACCATCCTCACTTCATCTCTCTCCCCCTCCTGCATAGCTCTATAGCAAGATGCTTTAGAGGGCTGTGGAGAGGAAAGGCAAGGAGGGGGCAGGGGAGTACACCATGAGCTCCTAGCAGCATACCATGCTTCTCAGAGCAGCACCATGAGAGGAGTGCTGCTGCCCAAGCTTGTCCACTGCCAGCCAAACTCCTTTGAGCCAAGCAGCAGGCTGAGCACATATGGATATGTGGACAGAGGTGGAGTTCAGCACTATTTCACTGGTTTATCACCTCTGCTGGGAGGAAATTTTAAGAGGGGAATAACTTGCAGTATCTTCTGCATGTTTTCTAACACTGGGAAGAGGGATGTAAGACTACAGAGAGGCCAACAGGATCAAAAAAAGGTTAATCTGTGCTCTTCAAACAAGAAAGAAATCTGCAAACAAGAGCTCATAATTATGAGCTGCTGTGAAGACCTAACCTAAACCACAATTCTAAGAGGAGGTAACCAAGGAGGAAGGATGCAGAGCATCCTTTGCAGCTAAGGGGTGACTGGCCTTACCTTCTTTGCTGGTGTGCTGCATGGCTTCCCAGTCCTCAGGGCTCTGCCTGGCCTCCAGGCCCACTGCATCGTTCAGGAAGAACTCATGCCTGCAGTTCCGGTTCTCCAGGCTCGCCATGCGGGGGAACTTCTTCCTCGACAGTCGCAGGTACTTCTGGTTTTTGCGTTGCTTCCGGAGAGAGAATGGCAGGACTGCTCCCCCAGTCTTCTCGGGGAACTCTGCCTGCCCTGTCTTGGCCCCTGGCAGGCTACTGTCTCCTCCTCCAAACCTCCGTGCAAGAGAGAAGCAGAGCTTCTCCTTTCCCTTGTGGGCACTCCTCAAGTCCATGCCATACAGCCGCTGCCAAGACACCAATGCAGCAAGCGTCAAAGCAGACATCCGATCATACAGTCACGGCTCCTCACTGGGAACCAAGAAATTCTTCTTTGTTCAGTCCCTGAACATCTAGATGAGCTAGGATAAGGTATGCAGCTTCTACAACACTGTTTCTCTCCCCTCTTCAACTGCCTTCTAAGCTCTTCCTAATATGTGCTTCCTAGGATTGGCTGCTTTGCTTGGCAACAGTCAAAGCATGCTGAAACTCCCAACCAGGGGCTATCTTTAACTTGATGGAAAGTCCAAGCTCAACATGAAAGTAAAAGAACACATTAACCAGGTAACCTGCAACTACCCAGGACCACACTATAAAAGCCTAGTTCAGAGAGAAAGAGCTGTTGTTGTTTTATTTTGTTTTGCTTTTTTAAAGACAAATTAGCCAGCTCTTCAGCTAACAGGTTAAAACCATCTGCCTAAACACCGGTATCATGTTGTTGTGTTTACTTGTTACCTCCAATTTTGTCCATGCAACAGCAAACAGACAGTTTCCACCTCACTGACAGCAGAGGAGCAGCACAGCAGCTAAGGAGTTAGAAATACACAGAAGAGCAAGAGGCTACCTGCAGTAGGAGGCGCTTTGGTTTGGGGCCTCTTTTCCTGTACCCTGATGCACGGTCTCTCTCTTCCCTGTGAAAGAGGAATACAAATCAAACTGAGTACTAAATACCACAGTATAAAACCTAGTTGGGGCTTCAACCTTTCGCAGCACAGCTCCCTCAATTTTGTTCACTAAAACCCAATGCTGACCACTGTGAGCTTGGAAAACATCCCAGAATTGCTTCTCGTAAGAGTGAAAGCCTTGCAACAGGGGAATTTCTCTGACACAGCTAATCAAGGATGGGTTAGAGAAACTTACCACTTCACATCACTCCAGTCCAGCTCTGGACCTGATTAAAACCTGAGACTGATTGCTCATTGGCTCAATCCTGCCTGTTCTTCGCCTCATTTCCTGAACAGTGCCAATCAAAGCTGCTTTAACCCTGTCTTTTCTGTCTCAATCAACACCAGGGTATAGACATCAAGCAGGATTCATTGCTATACATCTCATCTCTGACTGAAGCAGGGACAACAGGGATTATATGCATACACGGATTATATGCATTATATGCATACACTTTATGCATATAATGAAATAAAGACACTATTTCTTTTCCTGTGTCCAGGAAGAAAAGAAGCATGTGCCCTTACTTTTCTTCATAAGCCACTACCAGGCGAGGGTCCAAGATATGATCCTCTGGCTCCCACGTGCTGTATCTGAAGAAAAACATAAGGAATAAAAAGTAAACAATACTTTAATGAAACATTCTCTCTGCAGGCCTGCTACCAGTGTGCTGCAGCCCTGGATACTGTCTTCACAAGGGTCGGTGGGGCCTGCCACAACATTGCGAGAGCTCTGAGGAATCTCAGCCATTCCCTCCCCAGCTTCCCACAGCCACCACCTCCCCTTCCCAAAACAGGCAGGGCCAAGCATCAAGCAGCTCTTTGTAGGAAAACAGGGAAAACTTTCCTCCCCAGGGCCCCTCCACAGTGTTTGCAAAGCCTGTGCAGACACTTGCAAACTGTTTTTAAGTCCATGCCTAAACAGGTCTCATCTGCAGCACTCCCTCAAATCCAACAAACCCCATGGAACAATAAGACGTGATCTGATACAGCTTTCTGAAAAATAGGTCTCTCTTAATTTAGAGTGCTCAAAGAGTAAGTACGCTTTCTCACCTGCATTTTTAATTACTTCTAATCACTGAAGCTGAAAGTATTCATTTAAGAGTTTAATTTTTCTCCACTGATGCTGTTCAACCGAACATGTTGGGACATGGGCCCTGGGGCAAGCTGATGGCCACCTGCCAACGCCTCCTCCTCCTGCTTGGCTCCCTCTGCAGGTTGTTCCTATCGAGCAGAGCTCATCGGTACAAAGCACCCAAATGCACTGCGGACAGGGCCGCCAGCACTGCTCCAAACAGGCTTCCTGCTCCCAAAGTAGCCTGGGAACAGTGTCACTCACTGCCCCAGCTCCCTCCTCGATAGCAAGACAGCTGTGACAGGAGTAGATCCTCATGAAAGGACTGAACCCAACCTAGCAGGCAACTCCAAAACTGGTTCCCAAGGAGCACAGCTGCACTTAACACCAGGGAGAAGCAGCCAAAAAACTCCCACTGTGCAAGTTGAAAGGATCACAAGGTGGTCCTTGCAGCATGTTTACTTCTTAGGGGTCATGTCTCTACCATACAAACTCTAAGGCAAGAAAGCAAGCCTGAACCCTCAAACGCCCCAGGACACTAAATTTCCTGGAATGTGAGATCCAGGCCTTGAGGCAGAGCTCCTCCCAGACCCCGAGGAGAAGGACCAGAGAGGATTCACATGCAGGCATGCAAGGGTGCATTAGTATACGTGCCTTTAAACAGTGAGAAAACATTTTAGGATGTTTACATTTCTGGATGAAGCACAGGCTGCACATGAGGATATGTGATATATGCCTATATGTACCCAAGAGAGGTGGTTTGGGAATGCTTTTCCCTTTTATCTCTCCATTAGAGAGAAGAAAGTTACTGTAATACAGGAGCATTCCTGGAGAATGGGTCTAGAAATTAAAATACAATTCTTTTACAAAAGGGAGAAATAAAAATACGAAATTCAGATATCCCAAGGTGCACTGTACATCAGAGAGTTAAGAACAGACATGTCTTCATAACCAGCTGATCCTTCCCTCCCTCCCTCCTTTGCCCATGCCTCCTGCAGCAACCTGACTGTGAGCTGCCAAAGCCAAGATGCTGTTCGAAAAGAGGAAGGTTTCCTCCCAGCTGCAGGGGTTCTGGCACTCATCCTAAACATTTAAGAAAAATAACACCACAATGGGGGGAAAAAAAGTCATTGGATTGCTTTCCATAGGCAGAAGAAAGGGGATTTGCTTAAAAAAAAAAAAACAACACCCTGGTGGGTGTTGCCTTTTTCTCTGCAGTTCAGATTCTGGCTTCGCTGCAGTGGCAGAACACTGCATATAAAAAAAACATGGTTGAGTTTGCCACGCGCGCGCGCGCACAGAGCTTTATATATGGGTACACACAGCCCAGGCTGCAGCAAACTGCAGAGAGCAGGCACTCTGGAAAACACTGATCATATGATCTTCCTTCCCCCTCCTTCTACTCCTCCTCTTCCCCCTCCTCTTAACTCCAACACAAGTTGTAAACAAGCTTGTAGCTAGAATCAGATTGTCACTCCTCCATTCCCTGACTCCAGCAGTGCAATCCAGAAATCTAAGGTGCAGGGCATGAATAATAATTTTTTATTAAGAAGAGGAAAAATAAAGTGAAATATGAATTGTATGTGAAAGCAGTGAACTAGGGACCTCTCCTTATTCCCTTCCATGATGATTCCAATGGGAGTGATGGGATATTAGGTACAGACATTACAAAGAGCAATGCGACAAGGTTGAGAATGAAGGAGGTCAATGATGTGGGAAGAGGAAACAGACACAAAGATATAAACAGCTTGTAGTGCTGCAAGCCATCACGGGCATATGTATGTTTAGAAACAAGAACAGAGACTGCTAGTGGGATGAAAGTGACTTCAATGCTCTGAGCATCTTGGGTTTAAGTAATTCAAACCACTGAGGGAACAGTTAAAATGGAGGGGGGTAGGAGGAAAGAAAAAAAAAATCAGTGGTCTTCATATTTGGAGTTTGGGGGAAAAGGGAAGGTGCTTGGACATGCCATACATTGAAAGAAGGGAACGCTGACATCACCTTTCTCCCTGGGAAGCTGTGCTTTAAATTCCCCAGAGAGTTTCTGTCTCCCCCAGAGTTCCAAAGCACAGGACAAGGAAAGGCAGCAGTTAAGAATAAGGCCTGCTCTGTCCAAGGAAACATTACGCCATGCCTCAGCCCACCTTCTTGGCAAGGGACTTTACAAGAGAAGGACTTCAATGCATTTGTTGAAAGAAGAATGGGATAAACATCAGTATTCTGGCCAAAAGGGGATGAGGCCTCACAAGCTCCAAATACATTTCCCACCCTCTATCAGCAATTAAATAAAGACTTAGCTATTTAAGGCTGAAGCAGTCCAACAAGTGACCCATACTACATAGCAGCTGGTGCTCAACAAGTGCACAAGGCTACACTCTGACAGCAGAATAGTCAAGAACAAAGACACCCTCTCCCACCACCACCAGAGAGGGGAAGCTGCTTATCTTCACACATGCCCTATAATCGTAAGGATTAGGCACCCAAGAACACATTTCAGCTTCTTGGACACCAGGTACAACCTGTCAGAACCACCCTGGAGGGCCCCGCTTGGCAGCTGCAAGGATGAACCCGAAACAAGCGGCTCCCTTTGCTTAGCAACACGCAGAGCAACTGCGTGTGTAACACTGTGGTACCCACGCACTTTGTGTATGTACACACACAGCACAAACAGGAAAGCAAAGACAGGGCCCCATATGGGTTGGCCAGGAGGCTGTTCTACTAGACTGCTAGCTGACATAGTAATATTCTCCAGTTACCTAATCCTTGTAATCTCAAAGCATTTTACAGACTGCTTAAGCACAGAGCAATCGCTCTTCCTCAGAAGCAGCTGCATTATAATAAGAGAAGTGTCTGTAAACAGTGCACAGCAATGCTGAAAAAAAAACCCAAACTTTTTTTCCTTACTGCAATGTAGTAACCAAAGCAAAAGCCGAAAAGGCACTCAAAATAACAGAAGGTTTCAGACAAGGAAATGAAGGCATGGCAGTAATTTTCAAGGGACAAAGATCACCTGCAATTGGCTACAATCAATAAATCTGAACCGTTGCCCCTTTCTGTTGGTGAATTGCAGAGGGGAAGCAGTAGGACAGGAAGACAAGACCATCCACACGTTTTCTATTTTAAAAGATTGCAGACAGCTCTAAAAATAAAGTGGGGTCCTCTTGGTGCTGACTCAGAAAAGCAGGAGCCATTCCAAGTTCAGAAGAATCTGGGTTCTTTGTTGAACTCATAATGAATTTAAAAACATTTGTATCCAGAAAGTATCTCAATGAAATATTTTAGTGGTGGCAAAAACCAGTCAGAATAGACTGGCACGCAGTTTGTATTCCTTAGCTGCCAATTCACAAACAGATTTGGGTTTGGTTTGTGGCTCTTTGGTTTTGTTTATTGTTGTTGAAATGAGGAACAAGCCATTACCCATTATGAATTAAATGCTCAATTGCAGAGACACAGTGCAAGCTATTACGGAATATCAAAGAAAAAACAGACAAGTAAACAGAACTTACTTTGGGGGCCATCCTTTCCACTTCACCAGGTATTCTACTTTACCCTGAAGGTGGAAAAAGGCAGAAGAAAACAGGTGAACTACAGGGCCAAATATGGGCTACAATACGAAATGCAACCAATCAACAAGAGTAAACTCTGCAACCAAAAAGCCTGTTTCCCATCACTCTATTTTCAAAACAAAGCCACTTCCTCATTCAACTACACTTGCTATAGTTTCTTTTTCCCCCAGAAGATGGGCACACAGGGGTATTTAAGCATGCTTGTACTACCATCAGCTTGGAGCATAGCTTTGCAGAAGGCTTGCGGGCAGAACACTAAAAGCCAACCAGAGAGCAAGACTGAACCATTCACACATTCACGGGCAAACCTAGGAGAAGTCAGGACGCATAAATGCAGGAGAGAGATGTATGCCAGGAGCAAATGTCAGATGAATTTTTTTTTTTTTTTTTTGAGCAGAGAGAAGAAACACAGTATTTCAGAACCAATGAAGCATCTCTGGCATGTTCCTTTCCATTTGCTACACGCTGTACTCAAACACTGTTCCATCCATCACAGGCACTCATCCTTTCGACCCAAGTGAGCTGCAGCTCACAGCTGAAGTTCAGAGCTATCCATTTATTTGTTCACTCCAAGAACAAGATTTAAAGAGAAAACAAACAACACAACAAAGTGTAGCGATTGGAAACTGCATTCAAGGACTCCATAAGCAATGTGAACAACTATCAAAATATGTAACATTAGACTGAGGGGTTTGTTAAGCACTTCCCAAAGCATGGCAAAGGCCTTTGTGCATGCAGGACAACCACTCTCCACGAGCCACTGGTGCAGCCGCCGACGCCTTTACAGGACAGCAGAGCGAGGAAAGCACTCGGGTACTTGAGCCAGAGAACCGGTTTCATTTTCCTCATGGGGGGCTCGTCAGCTTCCCAAGGTTGGAAAACACCGCCCTATAAGGAACTTCGCACCGGAGGATCTCTACACACTGCATGCTTACAGGTTAATCCTCGCAACATCCTGCGGGGACGGGAGCGCTTCCACGGCTGGGGAAACGGAGTCACGGGAGCTTTCCCAAACCCTGTCCGGGGTCTGGGCTCTCCCGTTTGGTGTCACCAGCACTCATCCTGCAGCAGGCTGAACCCCAGCAGCGACAGCCCCTCCGCCGCCCTCACGGGCAACACGTGCGCCCGCCGCCCGCGGGCAGGTGCCGGTGCCCCCGCGGGTGCGGGGGACGGGCACCGGGAGACGGGGAAAGGGACCGGACGGCCGCGCGCGCGCCCACCACGCCTCCCCCCC
>VZRZ01005947.1:164709-186732 GCA_013398175.1 Climacteris rufus | reverse complement strand
CCGCCCGCCCCCCGCCGGGGGTAGCGCCGTGAGGGAGCGCTGCCCGCCGCCGCCGAGCCGCGGCGTTGGCCGGCGTTTTCCACAGGAACGCGGCGGCCGGAGAAGCGGCGAGCGGCAGAGCGCGGAGGCGGGAGCAGCGCTGCGGCAGGAACCCGGCGCGGCTCCGCTGCCCAGGCACCCGCTGCAGGTGCCTCAGCGCCAGGTGCCTGAGCGACCCCCTTTAAAGGGATGGAAGCACCCGAGAGTCGTCAGTGCTCGCGGAGGAAGGGAACGACCTAAGTCAGAGGGTCCGCAAACAATCAGAAAGTTTCACTAGCAAATTACACACTTGGCATGGAAATCGGTGTGTTAGTGCCTGACCTACTGTATAAGCACACGGCAGTGGGGTTTTGGGTACAAGAGTAAGATGAGAAGGAACGGAGAAAAGAAGAGACTAATTAAAGAGGAAGGGAGCGATAGCAAGAAAAATAGAAAAGGAGGAGAAAAGACAGAAGAAGGGATCACCAGTCCTGGTTCCAGTATCAATCCAGCTGATGGGATGTCAGTCCTGGTTTCAGCGTTGATCCAGCCGCGTCAGTCCGGAGAGATGTCCAGGGTCCTGGGGGTGCCTCTGGGCCTCTACAGGTGCCAAGGGACCCTATGGATGTAACACAAAAGTAGCTATCAGTCATCATGGAACAAGCAGGACCTCGAGCCACCTCTTCAAGGTGGCCAAGGCTTTCTTGAGCGAGGCAGAGGAAAAAAGAGACATCATGAGCAGGCATTCATACCTGCAAGGTATCCAGGCTCCCTTGCACACCAATCTGCTGTGCAGAAATGTGCTTTTGCTTCCCAGCCGCTGCTTTAAACAACAAACCGGGTTGTGAGGTTCTTTTGAAGTCTCCTAGGACATTTTTACAGCAGAGCAGAGACTTATTTCTACATATGTAACTACCTGTTCTACCATGAGAGTGCTCAGTTGCTCCTCTGCTGTGACTGTCACTGGATGTTGTTTGTATGCAAAGTCTGAGACAGGGCAGATCTTACTGTACAAATGGCAAATATTATACAGTGAGAGTGTTAATGTTAGCCATTTCGTTTGAAAGTGGTCGTTTTAAGACAACATAGTGCGTGCACAGTAACTGGGTAACTGGCAGGGTGCTTGTCCTTGCTGCAGAAAAACAAGAATTCAAAGTCCACTGTCAGGGAATGGTGACACTTGGGATAACCATTAAGCAGAACTAGCAGTTTATAACAGGGTTTTGGTACTGTAATAGCATGGCTGTTAAATATTCAATAATTTCTTACTATATTGCAAAATCAATAATAATAATAATAAAAGCTTTGATCTTTTTAATTCTTCCTTTCTCATATTGTGTGTCTGTGTTTTAGGGGAATGAGGAAAAATATTTAAGGTTACATTTTCTTTGTTCCTCAAAATCAAGACCTTCAGAAAAAGTAGAGACAAAAGAAGATCAGAACATTTCTCTGAATTGCAAGGATCTGCTTGTATTCCTTTTCCTCATATTTGAATCTGCTTGCTGAGGTGTCAAACTGGAAGATGAAAGAACCTGTGCTCCAATGACAATGTTAGGATAAAATAAAACAAACAAACAAAAGAAATCCCGTAGTCACAACAAACTTTCAGTTATTATTATTTCAATTATTGATAAACTTTTGCCCTTCTTAATGTAGGATATTTACAGCTCATTATTTAATATATGTCTCTTTAAGGTCAAGAACACATGTAAATATTAACTTTGTTATTAGATACCAAAGGAGTTCTCAAAAACAGATTTTGCCAACCTGCATTTTGATCACAAGCTCTAGTATTTTTCTTTTAAACAAGATAATTAGTAAGAACCCACATGCTTGGTATTATCAATTTCCACGTGATTATTCCCTTCTTTCGTTCTGCTTTTCCCACACCAGCAACTGACCCAAGTGAAGCTGAAGCAATATTTGCACCAGTTAGGTCACAGCTTTCAGAAAAGCACTCCTTTGCCCAGAAGTACTTGTCACAAAATGCTACCGAGCGCCTCACAGCAGTCTGGTCAGTTTTGTGTTTGCTTGGGGTTTATTTTGCAACATTTCGAACAAGACGTTACTTTTTAAAGCTGTACACCCCAGTTACTTTTCATACTACTAGTGGTTATAATGTAATTTCAGTAAGGCTTTTTTTCTTTCGCGTTGGCAACCAAAACCTGAACGCTGAAGGCGAAGAGCAAGAACCTCTCCCTTCCTCCCACCCCATCCTGAGCTCTGAATTCCCGTTAAATGAATGTTACTAAGCCGTTCACTGGGGCTAGAAATAATTAAGACAAACAATTTAATCAATCAAGTTTTTCAGATCTTACAGCCTGTTTTAGCAGTACTTTAAAAGCCATTCTCTGATAAAAGACCCTTTCTGAAGTATATCAAGAACTAGATTACAGAAATCTTTATTGGAGTTGTTCTTGTTACCACTAATTTTACAGTCACGCTAATATATAGCAGTGAACTCCATGTGCAGAAAACCAAAGCAAATATTGAACCTTCCTTAGTACAAATTCAGAGACCCAGATCCAGGAGGCTTTAATCAAAATTCCAATTAACTTCAAAGAGTTTTACTTGAGTAAAAATTGCAAGCAGAATCTAGTACAGAAAAAAATTACCATTTTAATTGCTGCTAGCCTGATTAAGCGATTCAGCTTCCAGTTGATACAAGCACTTACATTAACACTAAAAATTTATTAATGGTCATTTATATTCTACAAAGCCTAATCCTGCCAAAGATTTTTTTTTTTTTCTTCCCAGAAGACTGCAGCAAAGATCAGCGCACAGCTTCAAAACCACCCAGCACATTCCTGCAGAAATGCTGCTTGCCGAAGCTCAAGAAACGACCTTGCAGCAGAAGGCAGCCCCGGCAGCCTGCGAGTGGGGTGCTGCCGCGGCTCGGTAGTGCCACGGAGCTGGCAGCCGTGAGGAGCCGTGCTGCCCACGCCAGGTGTGGGTGCAAGGTATCTCCGAGCCGGCCTCTCCCGCTGCGCTGCTGCGTGTGTCATTCTCGGCAGATGGCACTCATCCTGCTGCTCTGCCAGCGCAGGTCCGGTCTGTTTGCACGCTGTGGTTCCGGCAGGCAGCCCCATAGCACATCGCGGAAGTAAAGAGCGGTAAACAGGCACAGTCGGTGCTGCCCTGGCCCGGGAGAGCAGCCCCCTCTCCCCCATGGAAGCATAGAAGGCACACGCAGGATGCACGGGGCACCAGTGCACTTGAGCCCAAGGGCACCAGAAAAACCACCCCGGCGGTATGCTCACATCAATTAGCACTTTTAATGTTAGTTTCTTAAAACGCAGGAAGGAATGCAGCTGCCCCCTGCTGCCAGTTGGCAGCTCCTCGGCTTACCCGGAGCCCTTGGCACCAGCGGCCACCGAACATTGTGTTTAAAGCTGTGCTGCTGTGTGTTCCTCACCTGGCTCGGATCTGCTCCCAGCACAAGGATTTCCCGACACAGAATGGCCAGCGAGCCCCAGCCCAAAGCAGCGCTCTGTCTCCGGGTGTTACACAGCACACACAAGGAAAACAAATGCAGCAGCCCCCCAGCTGTGCCAAAGGAGCTAGTCCTAGAGGGTAGAGGAAAGATCACCTGGCCCAAGCATAGCACCCCCTGAGAACTCTGTAATGAAGAAAAACACTTTCTGTGAGTTCAGTGTCATCTCACTTCCATCCTTAACTGCTTTTTGCCCAGCACGGGGTTTCTCCAGGCCTGACACAGCACACAGGACAGTTGTCAACTTCAGGCTTCCATCCTGTTTACATGTGAGCACCCAGCACTACTCTTTAATTGTGGCCATGCCTTGGGTGTAGATCTAAGGCCCTTGGAGGACGAGTTTAAGCCCAGAATCCCAGACTGTGATCCTCTCAATCCAACACAGCTGACAGCTGTACTTTGGTGTCAGATGAACTTCATGGGCAGATGTTTTCCTCTGCACCTTGTCTCACAGTCAGGTGTGACTGGGAACTGTCAAGTAGGTGTTTCTTCCCAGACTTCCTTGAAGAGCTCAGCTGCTTTCCAGAGCAGGATCAGTGCAAAAAAATAGCAGCTACCACTTTTAGCAAATGCCACTGGAAGAGAGTTTGTTGTTTTCTTACCTGTTAAATGATAGCTCAACAGTTATTGCACAAACCAAGTAGTGTTGGTGATCCAGGTCCTGTCCCTCTGTCTTCAGGGTCATAAAATCCCACCTACTGGGAGACTGCCCCAAACAACAAATTATTCATGCAAGGGCAGTACACATTCACCCATTGAAGTTGTCTTGCTTGGTGCAAGACCATTTCAGAATTCACTGGGCTATGGAGCAACTATAACATCGTTCTTTACCTGGCAAGAGGAGATCTGTGTCCCAAGCACAACCCCTGGTTGTGTCTACATGTCATCCAGTGCCTGACTCATGCAAAATACCTAAATATGTCCTAGTGAAGGTGCTGAAACACTGATCTCTGCTTTCCAAGATAAACACTTATCTAGAGATCAGTCTTCCTTCTCTCTGGGCCACTTTAACTGTCACAGCAAGAGTGAACCATGCTGGTTTAGTACACAAAACACGTATTTCAGATAAATTCCTCTACAGGAAGCTGTAGTAGGAATTTCGTTGTTCTGAAGCCTAGACTAGAAGTGTGGGTGGGCAAGAGAAAATAAGTGCTTTTGTGGTTTGTTTTCTTTAAAAATATTTTTGTGGTTTCAAGGAAATTGACTTTTGTTGTTTCAATTAATTTGAGTTTTGTTGTTTTAGTGAAAGCCTGCCCATCTGTGGACATATGATGTGTCTTTGAAAAGCCTTGGCTCCCACATGCTCCGTGGAAACTTCTTCAGCTGTTCATTGCTTAAAACTTCCAAAGACTCCCACTCTCATGTATGATCCTCTCCTGGCACTGCCTGCTTGTAGAGCATCCAGCCCTAAAAATGTTTCTTTTCACAGAAGACTATTTGCATGTGAGACAGTGTGTGTCCCCTGCTCCTTCTGTTGTGAAGGGCAGAGTGGCAGTGCTTGCTTCCTTCAGCCCAGAAGCACTCTGAAAAATTTGAAAGCCTTAAAAACCAGCTATGAGGCCAGAGTTTGTTTCACACCTAGCTGAGGGTTCAGCATCTGTGCAGTTGTGACTGCCATTTGTTGTCAGATCTCCTGCTTTGATGCCAGAAGCAGACTCCAAGCCTTCATGCCAGGACACATCTGGGTTATGCCCTTGGGATGTTAAACCTGGGAGGTGCTCTCCACCCATACTACAGACCTACCATACTAAACCATGCCCTGCCACGCTGTGTGGAATAGAGCAGACCAGGCTGGTGGAAAGAGTGTGTTACAGTCCCTCCAGGCTGAGGAGAACAATTAGATCAAACCCTCCATTTCTGGGGAAGGGCTCCGACCGCACGGCTGCCACCTACACACGTGATGAGCTCTGTGACAGCACCTTTAAAGAGGCCTCTGCTCCAGTGGGTGCCTGACCTGAGATCACGACAGAGAAGGTAAATAGAGAAGGAAGAATGCACAGCCCTAACTCCTAAGCTCCACTGAGAGACCAAGCTCTGCCACATTGTCTGCCCTGGGTGATGGTTTGTCCCTTGGGATGCCTTCTTATATCAGCAGAAGCCAGAAACCAGGATGCAATCCTGGAAGGTACCTCAGTGTCTTGCTCTCTGGGTCTGAGAAGGCAGTTGTTGTGACCAGCGTGAAGCTTGCACTTCGTGTGGAACATTTGTTCTCCTTGATAATGTCCTATGTAAAAACCAAACACCGACTGATTTCTTCCTGAGGGAAGGTCCTCTAGTTCCTTTAGAGCCATTCCCAATCCTCATACTTGACCACTGTCCTCACCCATCAAACAGAGTCCAGCTTCTGCCTCCTGAAAGATGGGAGTTCATGGCTCATCACCCAGGTGGGTCCTGTCGGTGCACGGGGAACAAGCCAGTGAGTCCCAGGAGGAGGCTGCAAATTGCAACTCTGCACCATGTCACCTCTTTGCCCTGTCCCTTGGAAGCATCATTTCCAAAGGCAACATGGAGAAAGAAGTTAACTCTAATTTGTCACCAAACTAGCGTTGACTTTTCTTGTGTATTTGGGCTCAGCAAAAAGCTGCTCCACAACTTGTGCACAGAACAGGGCTAGTATCAGTTGCCTGACAGCTGGGTTGCAAGAATCAAATAAGTAATTTTTGAAGCACTGGGAGAGGGGTGAAAGGCATTAAAGAGTAAGTAGCAAGTGCCTTTGCCTGATTTCCCTGCACACAGCAGCATCCATGTGGGCTCTGAGCAGTGCCTGCTCATTAGGTGGCACTACAGGCCCAAGATTCCACGTGTGAGTGTCGTCTCCAGAGGGCTCTGCTGGGTCTGGACAGGGGTTTGTAGGCTCGGACACTTCATTGCCCTATTTGTATTTGTTTTTCCTGACCAATACTGGAAGAACACAGGCTTGGTATTGTAAACGCAAAGCAGCAGCAATTGAGATTTCTGATACAGCTGTCCAGGATTGAAGTCTCCAGGAACTGCAGGGGAAGGGCTGTAATTGTTTGGGGTAAATCCCATACCAGGGATCTGCAGCCCACCTGCTCACCCTGGTTGCACCAGGCAGTGCAAAGGGGCTGCTGCTTTTCCCAGAGCTGGAAGACAGCAGAGCCAGTCCTCTCAAAGACCTCATCCTTTCTCCACTGGCCTGTGGAGAGGCCTCAAAGGCTTCTGGTGATCCAGAAACATATGTTCTTCAAGGAAAGGGCACCATGCCACCGTACCTGTGCCTCCTGCCCCTGTTGCAGGGCTGGCAGTGGTGCCTGGCACCTGCCATGGGGCCTGGAGCCTCCTGTGCTTTTGAGAAACAGATACACATCTCAGGTTGTGCCTCCCACTGAAACACACTGAGCTGAACTTGGGTTGGGAAGGTGCCTGTGCTCTCCCACAGCCCTTCCAGCTACCTTCTTCCTCACCTTGGTTTCCTTGGAATTTAAATGTTTACACAAGTTTTCAAAGCCAGGGAGTGTGCAGGCAAGAGCTGGGAGTGCTTCCCTTGAACAACTTGCTCTGAGGTGTTTTAACTCCCTCCTCCCATGCTGCCAGTTATTCCTGGCCTGGCACAGTCCTGGCTCTACTAAGGCACACCTGACTTGGCTGACAACTAACCCAGTAGTTTCCATCCCGGTGCTCCACTAGAGCTGAGTCTGGGCTCCTCCATTCCAGCTGGCAGCTTAGTCATTCTCCAGCCCTGGGTCAGTAACCTGCAGTCTACTCAGTGCCCCTCTGTCTGAAGCTGAAAGATAAATGTCCTTGTAATCTGAAGTAACCACGATAATTTTATTTTGAACAGGAAAATGGACTGTTTTTTCCCCTTATCTAATTGATTAGGAATGTCAAATATTCTTTTCTGTACACTGTGCATGCCTCTTACTTATGTAGGAAGCAGCTGGTCTAGGGATTGAGCCAAACACTTTTTTTAACTGGAAAAAATTGAGCTTTCTTTTGGGACTTGGGGGGATGTCACTGTATTTCATTGTGAGCTGACAGATAGAATCCATCTCTCTGCTCTTCCTTCTGCGTCCTGACACGTCTCTGGGAAATGCCTGCCATGTCCCCACTTCAAAGAAAACTGCAGGTGTCTGGGAGAATGGGGGCGAGGAGGGGTCACCAGGACAATCAGGTCAACGGGATCTTCGCAGCTCAGGAGCCATGTCTGGGCACCTGATTGACATCAGAAAAAACTCTTGGCTTTTGTCTGGGTGGACTTCTGTCTCTTTCTATTTTTGCACATTGCTGAGCAGTGCTGGATGCAGCAGTTACTATCTAGAGGATGATATTAGCTTTGCATCCGCGTGACTCTTTAATTCTCTCTGTAATGGGCTTAAAATGGACTGTATGTTCCCATTTTTCTCGGTAGACAGTTACGCTTCCCATCTGAAATTACACAGCATTTCAGAAAAATTTTTCTTAGGAAGAGCCTGAAATTGCAGTGTAGGTAGATTCGTTGCTGAGGAAAACTGTTGCTTCAGCAGGATTGACAGGTACGGCACTGTCTGCTTGCAAAACCCAATAGAACAATGGTTCTTGGTGCAATTTCACCAAATGGGTAATTGAACCCCCTTAAAAGATGTAGAACTCTGTAGAGTTATTGTAACTCCTGGAAGTTCATGTCAAGAAAGTTACCAATGAATAGAATTATTTTGTGGGATAAACTTGTAAAAAAAAAAAAAAAAAAAAAAGACAATCAATATTACAGATGTCACTGTAAAGCTGTCACTATGGATATGCCTCATCCCAAAGCAGACTTCTGCAGCTCCTCATGACCATAGCGGTTTTCACAGAATCCTAGAAGGATTTGGGTTAGAAGGAACCTTTAAAGATCATCTCGTTCAACCCCCTTGACATGAGCTGGGCCATCTTCAACTATATCAGCCTGCTTAGAGACCTGTCCAACCTAACCTTGAATGTGTCCAAGGACAGGTCACCTACCACCTCATTAGGCAACCTATGCCAGTGTTTCACCACCTCATAAAACCTTATATTTAATCTGAATGAATCCTTTTTTAGTGTTGGGAGTTGGTAGTTTGTTACAAGAGGGTGTACAGAAGAAATGGTAATGAAAACATTAAGTAATAATGTACCTCTACTAACATCTCTGTTCACCAAAGGAGAGAGGAGCAATGGGTCATGCACTGGTGGCTCATTGAGCTACTGGGGTTGGCATAATCTGCAGGAGTTTATACCTGATTGAAGGGAGCTGGGAAATACCAAACAAATGGGGTAGTGTCTTACATCTCCTTTTATAAATGTTCACATGACTTGTCATTGCTCAGCCATGGCTGATGTCACCAGCATTGCTTCCCACTTTCTGTGATACAAATCAGCTTGGCAGGTTTTCATCACACATCCCAGATGTGTACCTGGTGCAAGTGGGGGGGAAAATAGACTCTAAGGGTGGACATTCCCAGACAAAATAGCACATATTCCCTGTGACAGGTTGCTATGGGAAGTGATCATTCTGATAGTCACCTTGAAAATACCTCAATTTGGTGACTCGACACAGCACTGACACAGCCTTCAACAGGCTCACACATGAGGTTTCCCACAACCAGCCAAGCCCACCACTTACCTGCACAGGCTTCCACGTCTGAGTCCTGAAGAACACTAAATTTTTTTTTTTTTTAAGAACACATTCACAGCCTGACCTGAATATTCCCCTGTTGTACTGTAGTTGTCTGGTGCTTTCAAGAGCCATTTCAAGGGCGGACTCATGGTTTCTGTTAGGGCTATGGCCAGAATGACACTCTGTGCCTCAATGCTGAATAATCAGCAGTAACTGAGCTGCCGAATGCTGCTCAATGATCTTGTAGGGACCAGGCAGCTGAAACAGCTTGATATCACCTGGCAGAAAACACTGGGATTTGTTTAATCAGCTAGCCAAACAACCTTCAGCATCTGCTCCCTTACGAGAGGAGTCCAAGCAACAAACATTTGCTGGACAAAAGTTTCCACCAAGTTCCCACTGGCAGGAGGGAGATCTGCCAGCAGTGCTGCTCTTTGTCACTGAGGCCTGGTGCCCAGGGGCTGACCTGGATGTAGAGGCAAAAACAGACAACCTGGTTGTTCCCACCGGGCACGAGGACACCTGTACACAGTAATTTGGACTAAGTGTTTGGATTTGTCTTCTCCAGGTTTTTACTTGCGTTATCAGGAGCTGGTGAATTGCCAAAGGTTTGGCAGCTGATAAAGACAAGTGCCATGCCAGATCCAGGGAAAACCCCACACTCAGATGCAAGCTGCTGGCCCCAGGAACCCTTTCCTATGTGTTTTGAGGTCCCCGAGGGACATATTCTTTGACAGCACTGTGGGAGGACAAGGCATATTCTGCATGTTGAGCAAGATAGATTTTGCTGAGACAGTGGTTCCCATGATCAAGTTTAAGCAATAACTGTAGCTGTTAAATAAATCAAGAGAGAAGCTGTGTTCCTGGACTTGCTGCTGCTTGTCATACGCTGGTACATTGTTCTCCTGAGGTGGGATTCACTTCTTGCTGTTTGCCAGCTAAAAATTAAGCACCTTAAATCGAGCTGACTGAAAAATGAAGCAGTCAAGCACCAACAGCCCTTGAATCTTTCTCTGTACAAAAGAGAGAGCTGAGCACTGCTGCACCATGATTCATCCCAAACTTAAAAAATTTAAGCCAGGGAATTGAGGTCTTTTTCTGGACATGCCCATCTCGCTCTGTTGACTATTAAGGGAGATGAGACAGCTGGCTGAGACTTCAGATCCAATGTTTAGACATCTGTTGCAAGGTGAATCCCACATTGTCCACCACACATGGATAAGTTTGGGAATGCTTAGAGGGCACAGCAAACACAGGGGCAGTACAAACACTCAGACTTCTGCAGGGCTGCATGCCATGTTCCAGCTATACCCCAATTTCCTTCCTAATAAACTCCCACTAACCCATTTCCAGCATTTATTATTACCCAGAAGACAAAGCTGTCACTCCAAGGCAGGAACTGATGTTTGAGCCCAGACAATGCTGGTAGGTGGGACCTTGGATCTGGCTTTTCTGGGGTGCCTTGGGAATGTCAGTATGCAAAGTCAATCCTTGAAACAAATGAGTTTGCTTAACTTCAGGGGTCAGTGGACAAATGTGCCAAATGCCTACTCAGACCTGCTGCCTGCTGCCCCACTGCAGCGTCTGCCCCTCTCCCCTTGCACCAGGACAAGGCTGGCCAGCTGTGCGAGCTGTTCACTGAGCATTGAGCCCTGTCAGGAACAGGGATGTGCCCTGGCTGGGAGCACCCGAGAACCACTGGGTCCATTTTGCCCAGCAGCCCGTGTCCTCATGTAAGAAAGTAGAAATCTGGGGAGTCATGTATACAGCTGATGTCATTTTATGTACAAAGGCCTCAGTTTGATTTCAAGAAGGACAGCTCTTTTCTTTCTTGCACCTGTCATTTAATCAGAAATCCCAGTAATCCTCAGACAAAGAGATATGGAGCTGATCAGCCCCTTGGAGACTCTTGATTGACACCGCCAATAAATGGGATGTGTGGTATCTAGATGTTAAATTTCTCAGGAAAGAAGTCAGAATAAACAAAATGAGTTTTACTTGGATTCCTCCGCCACACAGATATTTAAACACAGTCACTTGGGTGCCAGTGACACTGTCATTGGGAAGAGAAATCCCAAAGGAAAGAAAACCAGGCACAAGCCAAATGGGAACTGAAGAGGCAAGGTGCAAGTAACGGGGTTTTCCCTTGTCCCAGTCTGGAAACCTGGCCAGAAATGTCATGAAACCATTCATCCCACGTGTAATGTATATTGTTTTCTTATTCTGGTATATTTAATCTGGCAATAAATCAGCATTTATGATACGACTGCTGCGATTAGTTTGTATGGATGTCTTTCTAGCTTGAGTATGGCTACATAGCAGTGGCTTGGGATAGCTGCCTATCTTACCTTGAAGAGAAGTTATCCTGCAAAGCAGCTAAACCTGGATCGTGCCAGTGGCCTGAGAGAGGTCAGGAGAAGGGCTCCAGAGGCTGCTGCTCCCCACAAGAAACGCGGGGGGGCAGGTGGGCAGCCCAACCACAGGGCCCTCCCTCCTTAGCAGTTCTGGGAACAGGCAATCCATGGCAGTGGGGATGAGCAGCAGCCCTGAGGTGCCGATGCTCCCGGGAGCCATTTGCTATGACCGACCCCCGCACAGCAGGGGAGAAAAACAAAAACCAGCCCAGGAGGGCCTTGTTGTGAGAAGGAAGTATTATTTAACGTGCATTGTGTTGGGAAAGGAAAACAAGGGTCTTGGAGCTGGGCCAGGTCCATTTGCCTCTTTTTTTTTTTTTTTTTCTCTTTTCTATTCTTCTGGGCAATTGTTCTAGCGAGGACAATTTTTTTGGTTGTTTTTTTGCTTTGTTTTGTTTTCTTTGGTGTTTTTGGAGTTGACAATGCACGGGGTAATTTCTCAGTTCTCTTCCTGTGTTTTGGCACAAGGACTGCCCGAACACTTGGCTGTGTTTCCTGTGGCAGAGACACCACTGCCATGGCCACCGGCACCAGCACCGGTACCTGGGTTGCATCATCAGTGGAGCAGGGGCTTCTCGACTGCCCTGGAGCTGGGGGGCAGGAGGGAAAGGCAGGAGTGTGGACAGAGAGGTGAGTCAGTGTGGAAAGGCAGCACACATTTCTGTAGGGTGACTCACCAGCCCTTAGGAAGAAAAAAAATAATAAAAAAAAAATTCCAGCCAAATTCTTTTAGGGAGGTAAACAAGGTCACACAGAGCGGCGAGATCCTGTTTACCTGAGACAGGACGTCTTTGCAGAGCCTGTGCTGGAAGTGGGGACGTGTTGACATGACTCAGGGTGGCCAATGCAGGGTGCTGGGGGCACCTCTCAGCCCAGGGACCCCAGCTTCACCACAGCAAGAGTGGGTGAAACCTTGCAACAGGGCTGGATACTCTGCTCTGTAGAGGTTGTCTCTGCCACCCTGTGGCTCTGACAGGAGGGAGAGCAGGAGGAAAGGGACCACTGGGTGATTGCAGGGCTGTGCTGGCACTCACTGCTCACCTCCAGCCCTTGCCATGCTGGGGGCCCTGGAAGATCTGACCCACTGCTGCCCACTTGCTCGTACCCCATCACGAACAAGTGCCTTCCCCACGGCCCCACGAGGAAGTCCCGGTGGCCACACAGTTAATTAGAGCCCATTCCAGACGCTGACTGAGTGTTTTTTCCTGATAACAAGACGTGTGTGAGTGTACGTCGCTCGCCGCTCGGGTGAATATCCTGTTCTTGCGACGGGCCAGGGAAGCGGGGGGCAGCCGGGGGGGACAGACGGGGACGGGACACCGGGCAGTGAGCCGGGATTTCGCATTCCTGGCATTCCTGTCTTGGCCTGCAACTACAAAACAGCCCAGTGGGAAGGACAGGGCACCCACTGGATGAGAAAGTCCTGCTCTCTTCCCCACTGGAGTGTGTGAATGGGTAGGACAGGGGTACACAGAAGTAGAAGTTATCCTGCTCAGAGCAGTTGAATTCAGCTTACAGTAAACATGTTTCTGTTGCTCCTTCCTTTTCCACAATCCCCAACTCATCAGCCAGACTGGGCATCTCACTGTATCCAGACAAGTGAAGGATGTTTGGCATTTCCCCCGCTCCCAAGCTGCCGTTAGGAACCATCATGGTGATGGAGGATGCCACAGGACACTCTCCTTCTCTCAGCATTGCTTCAGCTCTTGGGGGTGCAGAAAAACCCCCACAACCCTGCTTCATTCACAAAGAAAGCACAGAGCCCAAGAGTGTCCCTCAGCTGGCAGCCTCGACCAGCTCCCAGCTCCTCCACCCTTGCAGAGGTGAGCCGGGATCTGCAATCCAGATATTTCAAAGATGCAGCAAGAAGACCTCTTTTCTTTCTTGTTTTCTTTTTTTTACTTTTTTTCACTGACATGCCAAACCAAACAGGGCCAATGCTGACCCTTGGCCAAAGCTGTGATGTTTTTGTCTCACAGTCAAATCACAATCCTCCAGTCTTGCACAACCAAGTACTTGGAAAAGAGAAAGATTTCTTTCTTCCTATAAAACACATACCTGTTCCACATACTTCAGCTTCCCACTTTCCCCTTGCACAACCTTCTGTAGCTTGGCAACTTTCTCAATGAACAGGTACATGTCATAGCCCCATTGACCACTTAAAAAGAAGGAGAAGGAGACTCCCTGACTCCCATCACCAACTGCACACACGTGTTGTTGGAAGGGGAAGGGACCAGGAGGAGAGAGGACAGTGCCTCTGGTCACATGCAGAACACAGTTTTTGAGGAATTGAAAGCATGTTATGTCTGCAAGATTGCAAAAGAACACCAAGGATGCTTCTGCATTTTAGCAAGTGGCCAGTGCAGCCCTGCTGAGGCCTGGGCAGGCTTGTGGGAAGCTCTTGAGGGAGTCCTGGTGACAGACTTCCCTGCAGCCATTGGGAAGAAAATTGGCATAGGCTGTGTGCAGGTTCCACACCCATGACTTGGCATGCAGCAGGGCGCTCAGCCTCATCCCAGAGCCTGGTGCCTTTGCCCTGGCACTGGTGGAGCGAGGAGCTGGCGAGGTTTGGGGTTTGCTTGTTGCTTGGTTTGGGGGTGGACACTTGCCACAAGCCACTGTGATTTTGATAGGTCTGTGTGTTTCTTTGCTGCACTGCTGGTGGGGGAAATCCTGTAATATCGGGTCAGGGTATCTGTGGGACTGCAGTCAGCACCAGCTAAGCTGCCTCTGCTCAGCAGGAAGGTGGGTCCTCACTGTCTCAGGCCTGTCTGTGTAGCGAAGAGCTGCTGTGCATTGGTACCAATTTTCTTCCCAGCATGGAAGGCCTTTTTACCTCTCCCTGGAAGGGGACTAAGCCATGCTGCAGAGGAGTGCTCGGTGCAGGACAAGGCAAAAGGGCTTCTGCGCTTTGAACTCAGCCCCCAGTGCTGCTTCCTCCAGAGCTCTGTTTATTCCTAAATTCATTACACTCAACTTTTTTTCAAACTGGCTTTTACACCTGCAGCTGAGGAGAGCCCTGTTATTGGGGAATGTAAGGAAGATTTTGGACAACACGTTGACAAGTACCTTAAAAATACTTTTGGGTCTGTAGGAGAAATGGTGTCAAGGTCTGACACTTGCTGGCAAAGTCTGTCCCATCCTGAGATTGCTTGGGAAGGGGTGTGCAGGAGTCCTGTACTGCCCAGACAAAAGTTCCAAAATCAGGAACTTAATGGGAGGCACAAAGGCTCGAGTCACTCAAGGACTTTAGCCCAGCCCAGAGCTCCCAAGCAGTCCAGCTCCTTGGGAGTGGGAAAACCCCAGCAGGGATTCACTGGACTCTCAGAGGATTACAGCCTGAATGACTAAACCTCTTAGGTCACTCCAATCATCTGCTTCCTTTTATGGTCAAAATCAAGTGTCAGAAACACAGGTTTCCTCTTTCTTTGGAACTGGGTTTTCTCAGTACCACAAATCAGAGCATACAATGCTAAAATAAAGTGTCTGAGAGCACATGCATAGTGTTGCAATCTTGCTGCCTTGCCTACTGGTCTGTATAATGCATGAGTTGGGTAACAAACAATAGAGGTTGGAAATAGCCAGGACGGAGATTTCCTCTTTCAATAGCAGGATTGTTTCCTTGACTGGTGCGTGCATAAGCCAGGTGGCAAAATGCTTGCCCCAATCAAGTTTCCTGGCAAGCAGGAGGGGTCTTTGGGTGAGGGGTGGAAAGGAGTGAAAGAAAAAGTTCCCAAAAAGCAAATCCTTCCTTGGGGTTTACCTTCATCCTCCCACTCCTCTAGAAATTCACTCTCTCTCTCAGTAACCGGCTCTGCCAGCTCCTCACAAATTTCTCAGGTCCTTTTTGAAAACTGTGGGTGGGAACTGTTGGCATCCCATACCAGCAATGGAGACCCCGAGATGCAGGTGCCCATATCCAAGCACCACTGCTAAACTGCTAAAACCTGGAACTGTGACCTGTCCCATCCAGGGACACATGCCCCAGGGAGACAGGTCCTACCAGTACTGGGAAGAGTTGTTGCTCTCCCCACTTAAAGCACTGCAGTGACCACCTGTCTTAGCCTGCAGAAGTCCCAGATGGAACCTGCTCTCTCCAAGCACAGGCATCCAGCTCTCACGAGGCTCTTGTTTCCCTCCACTCTAACTAAATAAGGACAGATCATATCCGAGGTGCAGATTCCACCCACCTTACTCATCGGCCACAATTGGGACACTTTGACTTTGTGGCCACAAGTGTCCCAAATGCCAGGGACACTGCCAGCGATGACATCCTTACCCTTCTGCACCCACGGCACAGGCAAAGCGCCATAGTGGGCACAGCAGCACCATGCCAGCTCCCAACATTTGCTGCCTGAGGGTCTCCACTTCTTGGATGGGTGTTCACAAGCACCCAGATTCCTCAAAGGATTTTTCAGTCCAGGTTCATAAATATTCATGTTTTCCAGCTAGGAAAAAAAAACCCTGTTGCTGGCTGTCCTTCCTCAGGGATTAGTGGTGTATGGCAGCAGGAAGTCTCCAAGTTCCCAATACTTCTCCTACACCCATCCACTCAAGCCAGCTCTCTCCCCAAAGAGAGAAGCAGGTCCATAACCCAAACCAGTTTGCTTGGAAAAAAACGCATAGGATGATCTTGCAATGAAATATCCCTACTTTCTAGGTTAGAGCAGGGGAGGGAAGGGAACAGGGTTCCGTCCTGGGTTTGGGGGTTGCACCTGGCTCCTCATCTGTGTTCAAAGCGGGAAACTGGAGCAGATTTTCCGTCCTACATGGCAAGAGCATCTGGCTGCTCCTTCCTGGTCATGAGCTTTGAAACCATCTACAAGACCTGAGTAAATAAATAAGTACAACAATAGGTCACAGCATACCCGGTGGGACTATCCATGGAAAAGGGAAAAAATGTATAATGGGGAAAAAACTGCAGATCCTGTTCAGCTGCTCCTTTCTGTTTCATTTAACACACTTGAAGGTGGCCATGCTGGGAAAATGTTTTCTTCAATTACCAGGCTGTTCACACCTGCCTCAGCAGAGCCAGGAGAGCCTCATCCCAGCCAAACCTGAATGCAAAGAACACCCATTTCAGTCCTTTTACAACCCTCTGACCGTGTCTCACTGCAGCCAGGGAGATGCTCTGATGTGTAAAGCACTCCCATCCCTCCCAGGGGACAAACCTGCACCACTGGCTGTCACCTCGCTGCAGCAGGCACTGGTCCTGCCCTTTGCAGACCAAGAGCCTCATCTGGATTTGTGCATCCTTCTGGGAGGGAGCTGCTCCTCACCCGGTCTGGGATGCTTGGAAGCAGAGTTCTGCAAGGACCTGTGAGCGAGAGGTGTGCTCTCCCTTCACTCCACTGGCCAGAACTGCCTCAAACTTTCCAGGGCAAGGCTATGATGTGATTGTGGTGTTTTGTCCATGGCTACCAGGTTTATGGGACACCAGGGAGACCCTCTTTTCCTCCCATCCCCCTCCCAGTGCAAGCATTTTGTTTTTCTTCTTAATTAGTGGAAAAAATTCCTGAACCTGTCAGAGGGAAGGAAGGTCTTTCTCTGTGTCTCTCCTCGGTCAGTTACTGAAATGCAAACAATATCCATGGTCATGGTGAAACATTTTTTCCACCTAAATAACACCTCTGCAGATTTTAAAGGCACAGGCGCCTTTGCACAGCCCCTCAGCAAGAGAGATGCCCAGGAGGCATTGCAGGCGCCCTGCAGAAACGCAGGCACTTCCCAGAACTTTTCCTCACAGACATCAAGCCAGTGTGTGCAGTGTCACAGCAAACCCCCTTGCCCTCCTTTCTGGGAGAAGAAAACACCCCAGCATGCCCAAATGTCAGTTCTCCTGAGCAGCCCCTCAACCTGCAGATATCCACGGAGCCAAGGCCTGGGGAGTGCTGAAATCTCCTCCACGGTGGGGATGACATTGTGAAGAAAGGCTTCTTTCTGGGAGCACACTTTGGTTCAGCCATCAGCACTTTTCCTGTGCTGATCCTATTTACTTTTGTCTCTGATGTCATTGCTCACAGCTGAAGAGACCAACAGTAGCTGACACCATGTCCTGCTCTCCCTGGGTTCCATGCTGAGATATTTACTGAAAAACAATTTCTCTTTATGCAGAAAACAGTCAAGCAGAGCCTGTGTTTGGGGACTAGAGCTTGCCTTCACCAACTGTATCAGCTTTGACCAGGGCCAAAGGTCAGGACATTTGGGAACTTGGGAGTTTCCAAAACTGCTGGGGCAAGACCTGGCTGAGCTGCTTGCTTGGTGTTTCTGCAGCATCCATTGAATTTTTGCCGCATGTGCAAAAAAAAATTCACAGCAAACATTTCGAAATGTGCATCTACTGTCAAACCACAAACCTCCCTGCTGCCTGGGTCCCTGCCGTGTTTGGGTTGCTGCTTAATCCCTTGCAAACAGCTTTATTGAGATAGCAATAAAAAAGTAATAAAAAAAGGGGATTGTTTCTCTTGAGGCTGCCTTTTCTCCAGCCTTTGCTGTGAATCCAAGAGAGTCCCATTTGGTTTCTGCCTGACTCAGGGAGGAAAAATGGTAGGTGAGCCCTGCCATAGTTGTACCTTTTGGCATCTTTACTCTCCTGGCTCCTCTGCCAAGAGCCCCACAGATCCACTGCTGTGACTGTTAACTTCTTGCATTAACCCAGTGTCTGCACTACCTGCAGGGAGGCCACAGCACTTGGGATTACCTCTGGTTCCCACACTCTCAGCACTCAATTTTTGGGGGGTTCTGTTGTTGCAATGAAATCCACAAACAGCTGAGGCTGCCTGGCTTCCTCGAAGTGTCTTTTAAGATGGGAAATTCCCAAGCCTGCCACAAGTTCACTTGGTCACGGGCAGATCATGGCTCAGGGAGGGGCAGCACCATTTGGTCACGGGCTGTCTGAAGGCAAGTGAGGAACAGCTGCATGCTCAGGCAACGGGGTTTTGTTGTAGGGTTTTTTCCTAAATAGTTTTTAATTCTTCATATTTTCCTCCTTCTTTGTACACTGTTTGTCCCTTGGCACAGCTGGCTTCTCCACCCCCAAGCCCAACCAGATATTGGTGCATGAGATGCGGATATTGGACAGTGGGACAATACTCAGATATTGGACACTGAGATGGGGCCACACTCCAATACATCCCTGTCCCACCCTGGGATAAAGAGGAATGGCACCACTGATTTCCACTGAGCCTTCTCCAGCCACACCTGGAGTGTGGGAAGGCTGGGCAGCAGGACAGGGTGGCTGTTGTGGAGGGGGCACAGTTTATGCCAAGGAGGCACAAGCTGAGCACAGGGAGGAAAATGCCTGTGTGGGCTTTGTGCCACACTCCTGGGCTGGAGAAGGCTCTTCCTTCAAGTCACAGCTAGGTGTGGGGAGAGTTTAAGCTATTCATATTTCTGAGCACCAATAAAATAAGCAGTCTAGGGTTTTCCTGGGCCTGTTTTTGCAAACCAATTTTTCACTTCATTTAGCCATGAAACAGCTTCAGTGTTGCAAGCTGTCAATTCTAAAACCCACGAAGTCTGGCTTCAAAACACAGGGGTTTGCTCTTTGTGCCTGAATAGCCAACAGCCTTGCTCCCCTGTCTGCCTGCTGCTTTCAGGAGCTGTGTTATCACAGGAGGATCCATTGCTGCAGCCTCTCTCCACTGCCTGGGAGGCTGGATGTGTTTCCTGCAACAAAAGATGAACCTCCTGTTGAACGACATATCCTGAGACTGGGCCTTTAGGTAAAGTAGCAGTTGAGCTATTAAACCAGGGAGAGTTGCCAAAACTCCCTGGCTCCTCTGAGATCACCTGTAGCACTGGGTGCACCAAGCTGAGGAGCACACACAGATTCCCCAGGTTCACCACTGCAGCACAAGTCTCCACTTGGGTCCACGTTCCTCACAGCTGAGCCATGGACTGAGGGTGCTGTGCATGTGCTGGGAGGACCCCAAAACTGAGGTACAGGGCAGGACCTGCCTTTGCTCCCCACGGCATTGCACCCAAGTGCCAGATGTGTGATACCTCCCTTGCTGGGAGGAAAGGGAAATGCAGTGGCCTTTCCGACCAAGGGAAGGACCGCTGTTGTCTAGACGATGTGACTAAGGAGGGAAGGGGCCAACTGTTTGTACAGCTTTGGGAAGTGTAAACAGTGCCGACTGTCCCAAGCCCTTCAAAGCAGAGGAATCCGGAGATAGGATGAAAGCACAGGGAAATTCTGGCCGGGTGTCCTAGCAGAGCAGCTAAGGGGACTCCTTCAAGACAAAACCCCCAGCACCTGAGTCATCTCAAACCAGCCCAAGTGAGGAAGGAGCAGCACAGCACAGCAGGCCATGGGCAGGGCTGTGTGTGGGCTCTCAGGACTTTCCCAGCTTTGGTTGCTTCTCTCTGCAATCTCAGAACAAGTGTCCTGAAAAGGAAACTGCAGGCCCTGAAAATCCTGCTGTGCCCTGTCATGAGCTGTTTTGGCCTCTGCTTTTCATTCAGCTCACAAAAGAAAGAGAAAATGCTGTTTGAGAGGTGATTTCCTTTTTTGTTTTTTTTGTTTGTTTGTTTGTTTTTACAACTTTAAATACAGTACTGAGTATAAATTAATCTTACATTTAAAAAAAAGGCAAAAAATTTAAAATAAAATAAAACAAAACCTCACCATATTTACAAACCAAAAGAAACAGATTTTGGAACAGGAAAACAAAGTGTCTTAAGACTTGAGGGCTTGGGGATGGAGGGAGGGAGCAACGTGCTGCCTTGGCAGTGGTATCAGAAGTGCTCTGGGCTTGCAGGAGGTGAGGACTGGGTCCCCTCACAACTGGTAACAGGTCCCAAGTTGTGGCTTTGGCTTCTTGCCCCATCTCCCTCCAGAGCTTTGCCCCGCAGTTGGGGTGTGTGTGTGCGAGGGGAGAAGCGCCGTGATTGCTCTGGGCGGGCATTCTCTTCATGCGTAACTGCAGCGCCCAGCACAGCACAATCCAAGGTGACGGTGGGAATCCCCACCAAATGTAACATTTCTGCTAAAGGCTACTGACTGTTACCTGTGCAAAACCAGCCCTTGCCCACACAGTCCCCCTCCCTCCTCAAAGACAGGCAGTGGCCCAGGAGGGACTTTACAACTGACCCTCCAGTTTTTATTTGAGTCCTCCTCACTTAGAAGAGCTCATTTCTGTCTCAGACGGCTGCTGCCAACTGCAAAGACCATCCTAATTTCTTTCTCTATACCTACACAGAGGTGTCGACATCTTGGATCAACTTCCAAGCTGGGTGGGTTGGGAACATATAATGGGTAAAGATCAAGGAGGAATTTGGGAGGGAAAACGTGAGGAAAATGACGGGAGATGTGGGGACATTGGCAGGGAGAGGTCAGAGGAGGCACGGTATGCAGGACATCCAGGAAAGGGTTAAAAACCTCATGGGAATGATATGATTCTGCTTTCAAGACCAGGGAGCGGGCAAGGACAGCTCACTGAGATTAAGTCATGCTTCTAAGTTTGGCTGTCCTTGGTGTTGTTGTGGTGCCACTTCACCTTCTGCAAGGAAGTTGTGCTGGGGGGTGGTGCAGAGTGAGAGAAAAGGGTAGCAAGAGAGAGATCAGATGATGCCTCTGCCTGCCCTGTCCCGGGCCTCGCAGGCACATTGCAGTAACAGTGTACTTTTTTGCTAGCCCAGTGAAGCTGATGCATGCATGTGCCTCTGAGCTTCCTGCCACTGGGAATGAAATCCATTTAAGAACATATATATATATTTATATATGTATATATAAATACACATACACACACACACACACACGTATATATATACACACACACACACACACACACAAACATATACACGCACACATATACAGAACAATTTAAAAAATAATCTGAGTCCAAGCCTGGAAAGTTGAATTCTCCACAAGCATGTGCAAAGATGGCTCCCCTTGGCAGGGGCCGGGGGCGTGGAGACGATTCTGCCGCCGCGTGCTCCTTCCCCACGATCCAAACACCTTCCAGTCAGCACCAGGAGCAGGAGGGGAAAGGGAGTGGGGGAATGCATTTGGCTTCTTTGTTTTGTTTTTGTTTTGTTTCTTTGCTTGTTTGTTCTGTTCCCCGAGATGTTGTGTATCTTAGTGGTTTTGGTTTTTCTTTTTCAAAATAAAATATACACACGCACATTAAAAATATATATCTGTCCAGGTAGGGCGATAAAAGTCCTTAGTGCATTTTCCATCATTGGTCGCCGCTCGCAATCTGAGATTTGCCTGTTTCAAAACATAGGTCCAGTGCAAGTGTAGATCTCAGCTGGGCCCCCCGGCCTTAGCAGAAGCATGAGGGAAAGGGAGAATATTCCCCTTTTGGCCTCTGTCCATCTGTTTTTCTCCTTCCCTCGGAAGAAATTGGACCCACTTTCCTTTTCACATTTTCCATCCTGTCCTCTGTAGCAGGGAAGGAATTGTCCTGTTCTCATCGCAAGTTGTGGCTATTGGTATTCATGTACTTTGTTCTTTTATCATATATATATATATATTTTTATATATATAGGTCATCTTTGTCCTTTTGTTTGTGTGT
>VZRZ01005947.1:106271-150223 GCA_013398175.1 Climacteris rufus | reverse complement strand
GGCTGCGCCCGCCGCACCTGCGGGCCGGAGCCGCCGCCGGCTCTCCCCGCACCGCGGGCTGGCGGCTCGGCAGCACCGCCCGCTGCCAGCGGCCGAAACTCACCTCCATGCGGGCCAGCGGCAGGGAGAGGATGAACGCGAAGACCACGCCGAAATTCATCCCGACTCCAGGCCCCGCCGGCTGCGGGCACATGGACGGCGAGACCCGGGAGGGAAGCGCTTCCCGCAGACAGCCCCGCGGCCGCCCGGCCTCAGGCATCGAGGGCGCCGCGCGTTCCCATACCCCCTGCCAGCCGGGAGGAGGTGGCAGAGTCGCAGGAGCCCGTGGAAGAGGACGTGGAGGTGGTGGTGGTGGTGAGGGGAGACAGAAGTAATTCTCGGTGACTCGCCTGCCTCTGCACTATCTCATAAGCCCGGTGGGGAAAAAATGCAGTCCCTCGGAATTATACACATCCAGAGTCTGTGTCCCCCTTGCCGCAAGGGATGCTTCAGTAGTGCCTTTGGCTAGGTGGTCCACATGCTATTCTTCCTCTTGGCTTTCTTCCTTTTCAAAATATTTACATGTAAAAGCTTTTACATGCAGGTAACAATGTCTCAATGTTCTTAGAAGAAGGTGCACAGAATAATAACTAAAAGAAAAAAAACTTTTCCAAAGTTTGGTCCAAAATCCAAAAAATGAAATCTTCTTCCTTAAGGTGTCCTCTTCTTAAAATGCTCCTTTCCGTCCTTTTGGCCACTGGCTTTTTAGAGAAAAGTTGCCAGTATACATTGAATTTCTTCCCCTTTCATTGGATTCTGGCTCGGGTGCCTTCTCGTTCCAAGTGTTGGTGTTTTGCCTGGACAGGAGGTTTGCTTTGGGTTTGGAGACAGGTGAGAGCAAATGTTTTTGCTCTGGGTTCCGTGAGTGTGTGCGTGCGCTGAGTCTCGACGAGCCTCAAAGTGGAGCCACTGATGCTGACTCCCGCACTCTGTTGCAAAAAGAAAGGAAAAACAAACAAACAAAAAAAAATGCAGAAAGGGTAAAATTGCAGAAGAGGTGAGTGAGCCGATGTGAGTCTTTATTTTAGTCTGCGAGCTGCAAGAGACTAAACTGGCACTCGGGGCTGCTCCTTTTATGAAGGAGAGGAGATGGGTGGAGCATAACTTGCCATCCTCCTCCTGGCTGGGTATCAAGGAACAAATCTAGTGAGGGAGTAGCAGTTCATTGCTGACAAAATAAAAAGTGTGTTAATTTAAATGATAAATTAATTAAAAATGACTAATGCTGCAGCAACCTGTATAATGTGGCTTTAATATCGCGTGAGGAATGGGGACAGAAATTCCTGCCTCCTCGGCAAGAGATAAGAAGAGAGGAGTTCCCGGCACGGTAGTTTGTTATTTTTTTTGGCCCCAGGTTCTCGCTGTTTCAGTCTGGAGCCCATTTCTCCAAGCTGCACTCGCCGCCTTCCCTGCCCTGCTACACCACTAGCTCCAGGGAGAGAGACGACTTTAATATCTCACATCTCTTTGTGTGCAGGGGAAAAAAAAGAAGCCAGAGAAATTTACACGTTGCTATAAGACAATCTGGTGTTGCTCGTGGCACCCGGAGGTATTTTGCTGCATGATTATCTCCGCGATGTAATAAACATCTGAAGGGAAATTAAACAAGCAGATATTTGCTGTGGGGGGAGAGGGATGGGGAGGGGAAGGCTGCTAACAGGTGAGTTCAAGAAAGAGTCATATCCTATTGAAAAAACACCCGTACGCCCGCCCTCTCACGTACATACGAGTGATCTCCCGGCGCTGAGTTGCACCCTCGCAAAGCACACTCCAGGCACGACCAGGAGGGGTTTCTGCACCATCTTTGTGCAGGCTCGTAGCCACCGACACATTCCTGCACCGTCATGCACCGCAGGCGCTCGGCAGGCATTCGCTCTGAATCCCAAGCATCTCCCCTGCTTTTTCTATGCTACGCACACGCTTCTCTCTGAGCCGCTCGCATGCACAGCTACATGCAAATTTTGTCTCATTCACACATCCCTGGGCATCCATGTGTTCTCCTTCACTCTCCCCCTCTCTCTTCCCTTCTCACATACATACACCCACTGACATACCAGTGGCCTCATCTCACAGCATCACACATGCTCCCTTAGACTCTCTAGGTGCCTGCGAGTCTCCTGCAGCCAACCCTCTCCAAAACGCACGGTCTCGCACCAGCACTTACATGTGCACCATCCAAAGTGTCTGGGTATGGGGAGCAGCCACTGGAATGGAGCAGCAGGCAGCCCACCAAATGCTCCTCTGTAGCAGGCATCTGGCAACACCTCCCAGCTTGGCTAGCTGCACCCCCGAACCTGACTTTGGTCTCATGGGTGTGGGTGTTGGTCAGGAAGCAAAGGGGCACAAGGAATACTGGGAGTCCTCCATAGCTTTCTTAAAATATCCTGGCTTCTCTGGGGCAACGTGTCAGGGTGCTCTTGGGTCACAAGAGATCACCTTCATTCAGCCTAACCCAGAAGAAGAGCGAGCAGATTTCGCCTCAGGTGGGGATTTGGTCAGAGCCAGGTCAGCTCCAAAGCCTGGGCCATCTGAGGTGCATGAGTGCAGCGATAGGGAGGGTCCTGGAAGTCCCCCAAACCGAGTCTCAAGTGGCTCGGTTCCAATCTTGGAGCTCAAGGGGGAGGAATTGGAAATGCAAGGCATACCTTTACTCATTTCCACCACCAGAGACCTTAAAAAGACTTTATCTTAGATGCTTTAGCCATGTTAGCCCTGTCCCACCCCAAATTCCTCAGGACACTCTTAGAATTCCCCTCATTCCCCGTCCTGGCCTGTCAGCAGTGTACCAGCCATTTCAGGTGATGATAATTTGGCTCTAACCCCCCAGCTGCTACCCTAATGTCCACCTGGGTGCTGAAACTCTTTTGAAATCTGTAGGAGGCTTCATAAAAAGGTTTTAAAAGGGCCCGGGTCCATCTCACCTTGTTCCAGATAGCACCAGCCAAAGAAATGCTGTAACCCTGGTCTCCTTGGCTGTCAGCAGGGGGAAAGCTGAGAATCTGAGAAGTCCTTCTGTCTGTGCAGAGGGAGCTTAGGGCAGCTGGGTGCCAAATGTCCATGACCCCATTATGTGGTTAAGGTTCAGAAGGGGTCAGTGGAGGCCCAGGTGCCTTTTGAGGATCTCTGCCCTCGAACAAGCTGGCGTGACTCCACCACCTTCACGCCACCTGGTTCAAGCTGTGTAGGGGGTCCCCACGCTGTAGTGGCTGCCTGGCCAGGACAGAACAGCCTGAGTGTGGGAGGGCTCATCAACTTCCTCAGCAGGGAGAGATATTGCTGCCGGAGAGGAGAAGGTCTCAGCAGAAAGCTTAGCAGGGACTGCTGCAAATTTCTTGCTTGGTAGCAACAAGAGCTGCTGCAGGGCCTGATTTTGGGGGAGATATGTGTGGTGTGCTTTTTTTTTTTTTTTTTTTAATATCCGGCTACATTACATGCTAGATGGGATAGAAATAGAGTTATTTATTTTCGTGTGGATGATGCTGGGCAGTTTTTAGAAGCTCAGCATCAGAAACAAAAAGCTAATCCCTGTTGAACCTCCAGACAGCAAGGAAGAGGATGTTTGGAATTTGACTAATCATCTACCTATGACCCTGCCTGGAAATAGAGCAAAGTGATACTCAAGCTGCTCAGGCTTCAGTGGTTTTTCCTTACTCTTTCTGTTTTTAAGACTGGGACAGATTTTTCACTAGTGAGGTCTTTAGGCTGGCTGGTTCAGTCTCACTGGCACCAAGTTCAATAGGGGTACATGCACCTAAAACTGCTATGCCTGGAGTCTGCTGGGGGCTTCCTTTGATTCTCTTACATCTGTGAAATTAGCTTGACATCTGTCCCACAGACCCCTAAAACTAATGGGGGTGACTGGATCTGCCCCTCACCTGGCCTGTGGGAGGCGTGTGGAGGCCTGCAGGGCTATTGGTGTCCCAGATGTCACAGGACAAGTGTTTGAAACCACCATTGCATATATTGGGAAGGTATTTTGAGGCTACATGAAGCAGCTGGAATGTAAAAATGTCCCATTAGAGCACCATGACTTGACAAGGTCTGGTTGCAACTGTGCTAGCTGGCAATAGCCCTGCAGACAAACCACAACAAAAACAGATTTCCTAAGAGCCTGCACCAGGATTTCTTATTAAAACACTTTCACCACCACCACAGCTCTCAAATCTGCAAACAGCTGAACTCATCTCCCTGGTTATTTTGTTATCACTAGGGAGGAGAGCAACACGTGTCCAAGGACAACAGGCAGTTCTTTGCTGCAAGGCTGCTCTCCCCTCATCTTGTGTTGGTGGAAAAAATGATCGTACTATCCACCATCCACAGAGGCATGAAATGAGGGGTGATATCTCCTTTTTTTTTCTTTTTTTTTTTAGTTTATTTATTATGTTTTTTTCAGAGGGGGCAGAGAATTATGAAACAATAGGAAGAAAAACAGGGCTCACAATGGAAAGCAAGACTCAGTCTGAACAGCTGAGGTGTCTCAGCCTCTCCATGATGAGTCCTATTTTGAAAAACAATCAATGGAAAGAAATTAGGAGGTGTTGACAGCCAACGTGTAGTCAGCCCGCCCACTCAAGGTATCTAACTTAGGTGTTGCTCCTGCTCCGGTCTCCAAGTTCAGGAGAAGGATGAGCAATCCCTACGCCTACGCCGTGGGGCTGCCGCCGCCGTCAATGGAGGGGAGCAGCCGCCACACTGAAATGAGGCACTCAGAGTAAGTTTTACACCTCGTTTACACCAGGAGATCCGTTCTGTGGGCGAGCTGGTTTTACACCACATCGCCCGGTTGTGTGGGGTTTATCCCGACCCGACTGTTCAGGACAGAGTTATGGTACACAGCTCACACTGTGGTTTTTACACCATTTGCCCCAGAGTCTGCTGATGTGGGAGCTACCCCGACTTCCTAATGACTGAGTTCGGTCTAATGGAGGAAGGAGGAGGAAAGGAGAAGAGAGACCAAAGGAAGGAGACAGAGACAGGCAGGGAGCTTGGTGTTTGTATTTGGTGCTGGAAAAAGGCAGAGCCTCGGGGTACCCAGGGCTTGCATAATCTGCCTTCCTGCCCCTGGCACTGGCAAGGAAAATGCTTTCCAAGGATGAGTAAAACCCTGACAGAGCCAGCGGCTCCAGGGGAAAGGGAAGGTGTCACCTGGGGAGCAGGCATTTGATGGGACCTGCCAGGCTTTCTCTGGGAACCACCCCCCTCTGCCTGTCTCTCCCCGTCAGAGGGATTCCCCCAGCCCCTCACCACCTCCTTCATCTCACCCATTCCTGGCAGGAACCTGGCAGAGAGGAGAGGATGGGGAAGGGGGACAAGCATGCAGACACATGCAGAGGGCATAGCACAGCCCCTGACAACGGCAGAGAGGGAGAGGGCTCATGCCGGCTGTGCCTTCTTGCCCCACACTTTGAGGTGAAGGAGAAGGCAAAGGCATTTCACATCTCTGCGGATGTGCAGCTCGAGCAGGATTCAAAGAGAAAAGGCAAGGCTGGGGGCACTGATTTCCCAGCACTTTCCCGTGTGCATACACGTTCCTGCATCAAGTGGGGAGGAGGGGATGCAGCTTTCCCTGATCATACTACCATATATTTCTCCCCCACCCCAACCCACAAGTTTAGGGTAGAAGGGAACAATTTCCTTACACTGGCAACCATCCATTATGTCTATGGATCTGCTCCCCACCCCATTCCCCCTCTCCTTCCTGTTTTGATGAAAGGAAAAAATGTTCTGCTTTCCTTCTTTATTTTTCCAGACTGGTGAATAGCACTCGAAAGGAATTTCTCTCCCTCCCCCCTTCCCCTCTCCCAGTATAATAAATATATACGTATGTGTGTGTGAGTACACCACACATCGCAGGTCATCTGTTGTTTTTCAAAAGGCACATACTATTTTTGTTTCCAAATTGATTAGGTGGGCAGCAGTCCCCCTTTCCACAGACACCACCCCAAACACTGCTTCCCCTGCCCTCGCCCTCTGCCACTCACCATGTCCCCATCCTTTGCCCCCAGGTCCACAGCGAGCGGTGGTGGCTGTGGCAGCAGCGAGAAGGAAGCTTTGCTGAGCTGGAGTAAAAATAGCCCCAGCAGTTACTCAGCTCAGAGCGTAACATGACTCATGATGCGAAAGAAGATGAGGGTCGAAAACCAAAAGCAAGCGGCTCTCCCCCCGTCCCCTGCCACCTGCTATTGCTGCTCATGTCACAAAGCAAACCCCACTCTAGATGCTCCTCACTGGGGGTCAGGGCATCAGCTGAGATGGAAAGCCCCGTGTGCACCACCTGCGAGAGCTGCTCCTCATGCCTGCACCCATCTGGTGGTGCTGACACCGGCAGCAGGCGGGTTTGGTGATGCTGCAGCCGACTCTCAGCTCATTTACCTCCCTGAAGCTGCAGACCCTGAGCAAAACTGACATCCCATCGACAGAGTGGGACGAAACACTCTGTGGCAGGACCCTTGTACCAACAGCTTGCTCGCAGCAGCACAAAAGCAGCCAGGTACCCCGTTTTGCCTGTGCCCACCATGGCCTGAGCCTGTGGAGACAAGGGAGGTCATGCCCACCCACAGCCCACCCTGCATCCATCCCCATCATGGGGCAGGGTGCCCCCCACACGGTGTGGGGGACAAGCTGGTCCCCGGGGTGCACGGGAGAGCAGCACGCCTGGCGTGGCAGGAGGCAGGCCACCGTTATCTCCTGGCCTGTGTAATAAAGGAGGGAGTTTAAAAATAGCCTTGGAGCTGCAGTGCCGGAAAGGCAGCGAGACGTATAGAGCGGGTGTGTATTTATCCTACACGCCCTGTGTCTCAGCCCCGCTGCCACAGGGACCTGCCCCAAAGCACAGGCACCGCGCCGGTCACGGCTGCTCGCAGAGGGGCCTCGTGTCCATCCTCGCCCGCCTTGCCTGGCACTGCAGGGCTGAGGGGAGCCCTGAGCTCTGCCTCACAGGTGCCAGGTTCTGCTCAGAGGTGCCCACCCACCACCCCATCCCAAGGCCATTTGGAGCTGTGGGGCACAAACCTCTCCCCCATGCCAGACCAACACGATCTGTGGCTCCTCCACCCTCCGTGTATCCAGACAAAGTGGCATCTCTCAGGACAAAGCCTTTCAATAGATCCCCTGCCCTCTGCCCTCTCCTGAACAATGAGAAATCAAGGAATATTGTCCGCGCTGAATAAAAAGATCTAAATTTAGAGTGTCTGATGTGTTCTTGGTTTCCTGCCATAACTCCCCTCCTCCTCCCAGTCCTCCCTCTTCATTGCTTGCTTAGCCTTATGCACAGAAAGGTTTCTGATGGGGTGAGATCACCACCAAGACCCTGTCTCCCCAGTGATGAGACAGAGGGGAATTCCAAGTTTGACTCTAGTCTCTGTTTTTGTAAGGCAGGGAGGAGGGGAGCACACCATTCTTTTCCTCACAAGCTTAGATGTGCAGAAAAGAGAGGGAAACCTAAGATCAAGAGAGAGGAAACTTTCCCTTCAGCTTCAGCCTCCTCATGTCATGGCCCTGACATGCCCCAAACACTGTCCATATGTTTCCATCTGCTCATGGCATCTTCTCCTACAGCTCTGGCAGGGCAAGTGCTTGGAGCAGCACTGCCCCTGTGCTGTTTCAGTCCAGAAGCCCGAGCCTGAAAGACCCTCACTGCCCTCCCACTTTCCCCAAACAGGCCTGGCCAGAAGCAAGAAGCTTAGAAAGAACAAATAAAAGCAGAAAAAAGCCTGTCACAACCCAAAAAAAAGCCAAGAGGGGAGGGAGAGGAGGGGTGTTATCCAGCAATGTACTCCTGATGTTTAAACAAGGGACTCCCTTGGGTTCGTGCCTGATAGTTCTGGGTGTCAGGGGAATCTATTCATTTGTTTTCCTTTTTAAACAAAAAGGCCTTCCCATAACCGCAGAGAGGAGGGAGCCAACACCTCTTGACGAACAGACATGTCTTAAGTGCACACATGGGAATCCTTTCTGTCTTGCTCCTGGAGAGGAAAAAAGCCTAGACTGCGTACTGACCACATTGCTCAGTGTCAGTGGAAAAGGGAGCATGGGCCAGCAGCATTTTCTGCACAGGAATGGACACCAGGAGCTAACTCAAGCTTGCCAGCATGTCTGCGGGGTGTCTGGAGGTGCAAAGATCCTTTCCAATAGTGGAATCCAAGCAGGTGGGCCAGGGGAACTGACTCTAAAGCAAGGAAAACTTTTCCCACCCTACTTTGGCTTTGAACAGTGTCTCCCAAGAGCCCCCTCTGACCCTCCCCACCTTAGCTGCTGCATTGGCGAGCAGGTGGAACAAGGCTTTGAGGCCAGCCAGACCCTCCCTTCTTCACTCTCTTTCCCTGGCTGCCTAATCTGTCTGGGGGGATTATGAGTCTCTTTTAGCACTATTATTACTAATTTCCCTTTTGCTAAGAGTTCAGGGGCAGGCTCTTGAGAATGAGAACACACCAAGAGCCATCAGTGGGACAGGAGAGGGCAAGGAGCAGCACTAGGTGCTCCCAGGGAGGGGGAGAGCAGCCACAGCTTAGCCAATGTAGTGGAAGCCAGCAGAGAAGCCAAGCAGGGCTGGACCAGCTGGGGCAGAGAAAAACGTGCCCCCTCCTTCCCTCTCAGAAACGGTGAACCGCACATGGGACTCATGAAGTGAGAGGGAGGGTCAGGACCTGTTTGCTGGTGGAGGGCGAGTTTAACATCCATTCCCAGCTCAGAGGGATTGGCAGCACTGGAGGCTGGGGAATGGAAAAGTTCAGGCCTCCAGTTCCACGTGCAGCTGCTGCCAGAAAGCATCAGGATGCAGCAGGGTGGGGAGGGAAAAACCAGCACCAAGGCCTCTGGAGATGAGGCCTCCTACCATGGTTTGGCTTGTCATCAGTGTGAGGAAGCAGCAAGAAGAGGGGACCTGCCAGGAATGACTCCAGCCCAGGTGTGACCTCACTGTTCCTCAGTACCTAAGCAGAGACATAGATGGGACTGGAGATGAAATGACCTACAAATCAGGTGTAGAGTCCATCTAGGAAAACTGGTCAGTAAGCCAGGACAGCAGGAGACAGGAATAGGCATGGGTGTACCTCCAGCACAGCTGAGGCTAAACGGAGCATCCATCAGGCTATGGGCTCACACCCTGTGGAGGTCTGGGCTCAATGGGTGGCTCCTTGTAAAACTCCCTGGCTGCTGTGTGTTGGATGACACACAGCAGGGTCACAGGACGGGGTGAGGATGGTGGCAAAGGATAAGTTTAAGGTCACAGCATGGGGACAGGGGACTTGCAGCCAGGTTGGGATCATAACTTGGAAACAGTGCAGGCACATGAATCTGCTTCAGAGACACAGAGATGAAAAAAATTCTCCCAGAGGCAGGCAGGCCTGGGAAGGGGTGCCAAGCCCCCACTGTGAACAGGCCAGGAAGTGGCAGGTGGCATGGGAAAACCAGTGCTGAGAAGCCACAGAGACAGAAAAAGGGATGCAGTAGTGCCCTAAGGTGACGAGGGAAGCAGTGGCGTGCAGGGTCCATGGCCTTTACCTGAGAAGGAGGTGTGGGGCCAGGTCATGCACAGCCCCAGCCTGCACAGCTCAGGACTGAGGAGAGCTCAGCTCAGGCCAAGCACTTCCCCAACATGGTCCCACAGGTGATCAGCACCACCACAGTGACAACAGAGAGAGATTCCAGTCACAGCCTTACACAAGGCAAGATCCAGTCAGGAGCAGCAGGACATGGGGCTGAAGACAAGCCTGCAGCGCAGGTCCAAGGTGCATCCTGGAGACCAAGCTACCACCAGGTAGAGACTGGAGTCCACTTGGAGCAACCAGTCAGGAAACCAGGACAAGCTCAGAACAAGGCCAGGCATAGATATACCTACAACATAGCTCAGACCAGGAGCAGCTACCTGGACCTGAGCTCAAATGAAGCTTAAATGGGGTGAAGGTCCCAGGTGAGCCTGGTTGGGGCCATTTAGCCCCACCAATGTGCTCAGGGCACTGCCAAGCATTAGCCATCCCCATGGCAGGATATTTCCAGCTCTTTAGGGTGTGGGGCCTGTAAATCTGTCCCTGGTGAGGCTCACCATCTGGGCAGGATGTTGATTACCTAAACCAGTCAGAGGGAAAAGAGGCTGGAAAGCCAAGACACACCTGAGTAACACGTAGTCAAGATGAACTATCCTTGCCTGGCCTCATCCTTCTTTTTTTCCCTCTCCCTTACCCTCTGGGATGACAATGCAAGACACTGCCTCCATCTCTGAAATCTATGCCAAGAAACTTTTATTTTTAAATTCTTAAACAATGACCTACCAGCTGCTCCAAGGCTTTTTTTTCCTTGCTAACAGAGTGGAAATTATATATATATTTAATTAGCTCATTGGAGCTAAATTTCCCTTCCCACCATTCTTCATTAAAGGCAGATGTAAAATGACCCCCGACTCCAATCTCTATTGAAGGGGGTGTGACCCCTTGCCATCTAATAGAAGTTTCCAGAAAACCAGTTTCTCCCATCCTGCCTCTTTGCTTTGTCCAATTGTTGGTAGAGGGAGCCAAGAGTTTAAAATGCCATTTTGGCTGCCCCTCCATTATCTTGGGCAGACAGAGGGTTGAGATACCTCAGAGAATGGAAAAATTCCGATAAAGGAGTGTGGTACAGATATACCCTCACGTCTCACAGGCCCTTGGACACAGCTGAGATCCAAAGATGCTTTCTTGCTGTTACAAAAAAAAAAAAAAAAAACAACGAAACAAACCATTTTATTTTAAATACCAGCCATCTCAAGCTCTGGCTGGACATGAAGTAAGGCCCAGCCTGCAGGTCTTTGTCTTCTGCATCTAAATATTCACCCTTTCCCTATGCACTGGCCATGAGGCAATCCAGGGCAATTCTCCTGACCTCAGGAGAGGGGGCTGCCTGCCCCCTCACACACACCATGCTGCCAGCAGTGTCACCAACAGCAGTGTCACCAACACCAGCAGAAGACCGTGGTTGCTGCATGAGGATTGTCTAACACAGGTGCATTCATCCACCTGAGGCACAGCAAGGGGATACAATCTTCTGTTCACATCTCTGAAAATTCTGTTTAAACCTGTAAAACATTGTATTTTTCTTCATGTCCCCCTTGAAGATATTCCCTGAAAGCATCACTTTTCTTCTCCTGTCCCCTTTTTTGAGGAAAAGTGCTGGACTGACTGCCCTGGTCCCTGAAGTCTGGGAGTGACAAAAGGAACACACAGCCCCTTTTTTCCACCCTTGCCAACCTGCCCAGATATTTGTGTGAGCAGCAGCAGACAGAATTCATTGCACACATGTCCTGTACAACCACTGCTCCCCACTTTGAGAAGGGCCTTGTGCTCCAAGGCTCAACAAGACCTCCTCCTTTCCACTGAAGCAGCCAACCAGGGATACCTGAAACATGGATTTTGGTACCTTTGCTGTATCTCTGTCTTTCTGCTACTCTTCTTCTCATTCTCTCCCCTTTCCTCCCTCTCCCCCACTATTTATGACTGAGATCTGGACTTGTCTTAACTAAGCAGAAAATAATATCATGATGGATGCTTCCAGCATGCTTGGCTGCCACAGTGACCTGGACTTGACTCCAAGCCATTGATGGTGGTTGGCTCTTGCTTCCGGAGGTGTCCTACACGATTTTGAGATGAAGAGTCACTAGATGCATATGCTGCGAGTTAGACCCCTCCAGATGCCCCGGCCTCCTGAGTCAATCTGCTCGGCATAGGTCCAGGACAGGACATGCAAGATGGGCTGGTTTGGACCTGGCAGTGGTTGGCAAGTCTGGATTTCTCTGCATCACTGCGGCCCCATACTGGGTATGCCTCAAAGTTTGGGAGTTGTTTGATCACTGCCTTAATCTCCTTCAATGTTTGAGCCACAATAGAAGGTCAAGACAGACGTAAAGGCCAGGTCCTGCTGCTGCTCCGGAGTGACTGCGAATAGGTCAGACTTATCTCAAGAAAACACAGCTCTAGGAATGGCACAGACCCTCTTGTCAACCTGTCTGACCTCTCCTTCTCCTTTCCCCTCACTCATTCCCTGCAGGACTCTCTTCGAGGCTGCCAGGGCCACGGGAATCTCTGCAATGTTGGTCACACAAAGCCCTCTCCAGTGACAATAGTTCCTTCCTTCCTTCTTTTCTTCCCCCATTCCTCCTTCCTTCCCCCAGTCCTCCTTCCACCTCTGCAGCTCACACACATTCCCAAAGTCACTCACAGGGCTTTCCAGAAGCTCCTGAGCAAAACCCCCTTCCCACCCTCCTCCCCCAGCCATGAACGGCAGCCAGGTGGGTGAATGTGGGGAGGAGGGGTGTCCCCACGATGCAGCTCTGCTTGGGAACAGACGTATTTACATCTCTGTCTGTGACTGAGGGTGTGGTTTCAAAATTGGCGCAAGTCAATTGGAAAAACCTTCTGGAGAAAGCAGTTCTCCTGCCTTCTCACCTCTCCCTCCAGCTGTGCCTTCTCTTCCCTTATTTTTTTTCCCCTGGTTCATTCATTTTGCAGAGATCGTTTTCAGCCTGATCAGCTCCAGCTTGCGACCCTGTCACTTGCTCGCTCATGCTGACATAGGAAGCTGGAGAAGGCACAGCCAGGCTGGAAGCACCAGCCATGTTGCTGACAGCAGAAGCCAGGAACAGTGGAAACCGATCCTAAACCACTTGCTCCCAATCCCTATCGCTTTATACTGGGGAGTATCCATGTAGTTATGTGGGCTGTATGTACCTATGGCTCTGCCTCTAAGCAAGAGATGCTCAACACGTCTCCAGAAGGCCACATAAGAGTATGCAGGGATATTTTTGCCTTATAATTTCTTGCATGGGAATGGATGCCATGCAAATGGCCTGAAGGTTCTTTATGGACTTGCATGTGTCCCCATATGGGACACATGGCTTGTGGGATCATCTATGTTTCTTATGTGAGGCAGTCATGCACAACTTCACCTTTCCCTTGCTCACATGGAGTTTGATGGGCCTGGACCTGGGAGTCAAACCTACATGAGCTGCTCTGTTCTTCTGGGACTCGGGTGAGAGAAGCGAGTCTGGAAGAAGCAGCAGGGTTGCTATAACCCACTATCTTCTCCCCCTCCTCCTCAGCCTGTTCCCTGACACAGTTCCTATATAGGACAAGTTTCTGTTGCAATCAGCTGTTAGGTTAATGAAACCCTGAATTAACCCCCCTTTTCTCCCACCTCTTCAGGGAAACTGCCCAGCAGGCAAAACAAATCCCGGCTATCTGTTCTCCACTCTGAGGGAGGTACATTCCCAAGGACATGTGTGGGAACTCAGGTTGGAGTGGCCTGTGGGTCGAGGACCAGTTGATACAGACCTTTAAACCTTTAAACCCCACTGTACATATGTGCACAGGGACATCCACTGCTCTCACCAAGGATGGTAGGAAGAGAGGGGTGGAGACGTAGGGTTGTGTGATTGGGATTCCTTCATCCAACAGAGAACAACCCTCCAGGGCAGCAGCAGATAAGGGGCAGTGAGAGCTTTCAGACATTGCCAGCAAGGTTTTTGCTGGCCCCAGACAGGCTGGTTCTTCAATGGTCTGAAGACCTGGCTGACTGGCTTGGAATAAAACACTGGATTTGGAGAGAGGATGCTCCCTTCCTTCATGAGCTTTTCTACCTGGTCCAGGGGCACTCCAGCTGCCGGCTTAGCCAGCAGTGGTGAGCACCTTTTAAAATGTGCCAGTGCTGGACTGATCAGTGCATTTTTCCAATATGGTGCCTTTCCTAATTCAAGGTTTGCACTGAGCTTCCTACCTGACTCTACACATCTCTTTCCAGAGACATTTTTTGCCTTTAGCACTGAAGGAAATTACCAATCTAAACACTTCAGTATGTTAATACTATGTATTTGTTTTCCTGACTCTTCTTCTGGATTGAGAGGTTGCAGTTCAGTTTGTGGTAGGGCTAGAAAAGTTCCTCTGCCTTTAATGTTCAAGCTAGGACACTGAAGGAGCAGGCTCCCCCCTCATTTGCACCTTTACTGCATCCCAGATCTGGAGTGATGCTGACGTTCTTCTTCTGGGGGACTGGGCTTGTCAGGAGCTGGCAGCAGTGATGTGTTCTCTGGTCCTATTTTAGCTCCAGGCAGGGATGCAGCAATGGGTTCTGAATCATAAAGTCCTGTGGCTTTTGCCAAAAGGTGGTGCTGGGTAGAAGTGTCAAACTCGGACTGATGTTTCTATAAAAATGTGGGAAAGCTGGAAGGGGCTTGTGGGAGGGACCATGAGTTATACAGAACAGATCCTTTGGTCCTGTCTGGCACTAGCACTTTTAGCAACAATGGTAATATTCATCATCATCCTCACAGCATTCAGATAGCAATTTCCATCTTGCAAATTCTGTGTGTGCACTGACTCATTTATTTTCCCTGGTGAGACAGGGAGGAATTGTTAGCCCATGGCAGAGATGTGGGGAAGCAGACATCCCAAGCCCTGCAGAAAGGGTCAGTAGAAAGGTTTAAATGATAAACTGGTCCCTGCCTTCTGGTTCTACATCCACAAGACTCTGTGTGAAAAGTGCCTACTAAAATGCATCGACACTGTCATGATATCCCAGCCACAAAGGACCTGGTGAATCAAAGTATCCATCTCTCCCAAACAATGTGAGATGGGTTTTTTCCCCTAGCAAATCTGTTTCGGTGCGTGGGCACGTGGGAAGGCATTTACCACCACTGGAAGCTCCTAAAGTCATGTTATGGGCTTTAATTTCTAGAGCTGAGGTTCTGGCACCTTGCAGTGGGACTAAAGGGGCTAAGAAGCATGTCTAACCTCGGAGCCATCCGTGTGACGCACGGGCCACCGAGCGCCATGAAAGGCGGGCTCGTGGCTGAAGGCTTTTTCCCAGGCCAGCCTCCCCCGCTCCCAGCTGTGCTGGGCAGGACCCCCTTTGCAGCGAGGGGACCTTGCGTCTGTAGCTCTGTGTCATCGCTGGCCGGGCCTGCACACAGTCAATAGCAGCCATTGTCCCGGGAAAGGTCACCCGAGCCAGGCATGCAGACTGCAGTGAGCGTGGACACTGCTGCTGGAACAACTGAGCATGGGGAAGGGAAGCGGGGGCAGAGGGCAGAGGGGGACGAGGGGATAGAAGGGGCAAGGACGTTGGAGAAGGTCTGGGTTGCCTCCTGCTTGGGGGAGGTTTTGTCTCTGTACGCGGCGAGGAATTGGCCGATTTCCACAGGGTTAAGCTTGCGTTTGTGTGGGCAGCACCTGGACCCTCGCTGGGAAATATCTAACACCATAAAGCTCAGGGCTTTCCTTGGCAATCTGCTTTTCCCATAACTGGCTGTGCTTTTCTCTGCTTCCCATCTCGAACGCGGCGCTTGCAGGGCTTTAATGACTTTAGCACCACACCTACAGCCGACATCACCTAATCTCCTCTCACGCGTCTCGGTCCCCAGACAAGTGCTGTGATTTACTGTGTCTGACCTCCTGCTGTGCCACATAGTGAAGCAATGTCCTGTGCGCAGGATCCCATCACCTTAAACACCTTTAGCATCCCAACGAGGTGCTACGTTCATAGTGCCAAGGATTTTTACGCCTGTTGAGCAAGACCGTCGCTCCCTGGCCTGTTAACATTGGGCCTTTTGTGCTTCGTACTGAAGCTTCACAAAGCAGCGGGGCTAGAGCCATTCTGGCAGTCGTTTCCTTTCCCCTCATCCCTGCTCTCTGGAAAACACACTGGAATTTCTGTAACAAATATTCCTCCAATTTCACGTTCAGATGTCTGGGTCGTGAGTCCCACCCTGGTTTCTGCAGCACAGGGTTCACCAGCCCAGAATGGGTGTCTGCCTCATCAATTCCTGCCTGTGAGAATATCCATGAAACCACTCACAAAGTCAGAGCAATTGCTAGCATTTTTTCCTAATCTATTCATAGTTCTGTAGGGCTTTAGTCAATGCTCTGGAAGCATATGCCATTGGGTGATCATCTTGCATTTGAACAGCTGCTAATCTCTGCATATTTGCATTCACCGGGTTTTTTTAGCTTCCTCGTTAATCTCAAGGCATTTGGTTTTGGGGTTTCTGTAACAAGTATTTTTTAATTTTCACAAGCAGTTCTCATTATCGGAGGGATCACCCTGGGACAACCCTTCTACAGGGAGAACAGAATGGAGATAAATTAGAGATGCGTTTAATTTTAATTCATTTAACGTGCCCAGGATGAGCTGGAGGGTGGGCAGGGCGGCAGGGGAGAAAGAAAAGTGAGAGCGATTTGCCCCTGGGTACCTCTTGAGAGAGCCTGGCTCATTACGTTTTGAGACATCCTCATTTAGGAAAGATCACAGATCTGGGTTTTGCTCCAGACCCTGTGGAACCTCGCTGTGCCCCTGGAAATGCCTGCAAATCTCCAGGAGGCTCCTCTGCTTTGGGATCCTTCTTCACAAAGTATTGCCTCTCGACACTCGCCATATCCTTCCTCTGCAAGCCAGGGGAATAAAGAATAAGGGGGGAAGGCAGAACTACTCTTCCCAACTTTGCCTGCCGAAGGAGGTCCACCAAAGCACGCTGCCAGCAAGAGACCCCGGGAGAGCAGAGCTCTCTGCTTGCACGGAGCTGGTAAAGCCTCCAGAGCCTGGCTTCCCCTGGCTGAACCTGCTTGAACCTGCCCCTGCGCTCTGCCAGGCTTCTGTGCATTGGCACCATCTCCTCTTCAACGAAAAATTAAGGGGACTTTCCCAGGCATTCTCTTTCAGCAGTACCAAAATGACTGCTCTGAGAACGAGCTGTTCTCAGCTGTGAATGTCCCTCTGCCTTCCCGGGCTTGACTCTGCAAAGGGGCCTTGGTGGCTTTTGTTATTTGGGTCAGAGTGGCTCTCTTTGGCTGATTGCTTCTTCAGACCCCAGTTATGATTTCTGATCAATTTTATTCAAAATCAGCCTATCAGTCACAGGCATTTCTAAACTCTCAAGACCTTCAGATGGGTTTCTTTGAGAGACCTCAGTTACCAAGAGAAAGGTCCTTGTTACATCCAACACAGGACAATAGAGTGGAAATATTTGCACTTTCTTTGACTTTGGCTCTACAAATATTTTGTCCCCCAACCCTGTGCTGAACAGACTTTATTTTGATTGCCTTAGGACCACTTTGTTGGAGGTTTGCCTACCTGAAATTCCCGAGGCACTGTCAGAAAAGGACAAAAACTAAACAAAATTAAATATTTTCTTCAATGTATTCATAATCCTGGGATCCTGTTGCCAAAATGAAGTGGTTGAGAGTCATTTGAGATGTCTTAGGGTATCTGAGACTCATGAAGGGGGCTGGCAGATCTGTGATAGAAGTTACTGGAGCCTCAGACCTGTCTGGAGTAGCAGCTGGAGGCCAGGCAGGATACACTACAGCATCTAAAATGAAACTGGATACCAATATTTGGGCAACTGAATCAAACCACAACTGAGTGAGTTGTGAGTGTATCCCCAACTCGAGCAAAACAACTTCAGGATGAAGAAAAATCTGAGAACTGAATAAACGTGGCACTACCAAGCCTTGCAAGCACCCTGTCTTCTCTGCCAAATCAAATCTGGTTCTTGCACTAACACTGAATTGAGCTGCTTGTCAGATCTGCTACAAAATAATTTCATCCCCGCTCAGGCTGGCCATCTGTTCACTCTTTGGATTCACATGATTTTATGCCATTGCTCTGTAACCTGATGATCAATAGCTTTGCCATTTCTGGCAGCTGGCGTGCTGCATAAAATCTTTCCCAAGTGCTCTTCTTACAGGGATGGGTGGAAAAGGCCTTGAGATTTCATGGTGATGTTGAGCAGCACTTTTTCCCTGCTGCCCCCAGAATGGATCATGGGTCTCCTTCACCTCTGGCTCTCTCTCCTGTGGTGCCAGGGACTATTTCAGCCCTTCTGCCTGCCCTGAGGGCCTCAGTGCTACAGGGGCACCGAACCACCTGCGGCTGCCTCCTCCTGCCCTCAGCCTGTGAGGGTGACCCGCTCTGCTTCTGTTGGAGGGTTAATTGCTTTTGGTCACTGTGTAAGCACCCTGCGACTGTGGGCAGGGCTGATAAGAGCCTGAGCTTTATTTCTCAGCCTCAGTTACCTGTTGCTGATCAAGGTTGCAATGAGCTATATCACCGTCCTGTGGCTGGGGCCAGCACAAAACCCTGGTACTCCCAAAGCAAAGCAAAAGGCTCTCTGTTACCTGGGAACTCATTGGTGTGTTTGATGAGGGGTGCAAAACCCAAAGGTGCTGTGGTGGACACTTGGGTAAGGGCAGGGGTTCAGACATGGCAAGGAGTGCGTGCCTAAGAGTGTCTGGTGAGCTGTGGGGCCGGGAGCCCCCGTCACATCCCCATGCGGATGGGAGTAGGGGAGGAGAGGCCCCCTGAGGAACAACAGAGCATTGAGCTGCTGCCCTATCTCTCCAGGGCGAGGGAAGCGGAAAGGTGATAAGAACCCTCTCAGATGAGGAATTCTTTCTCACTTTCCCCTTTCTGTTTGCACTTTCATCAGAGATAATGTGGGTCTCGGGCAGATTACCTGGATGCTGAGCTGCAGCAGAAGGGGCAGCCACAGTCACCCCTGGGCCTGTCCCCGTGGGTACTCCTGGGCCCATGCCTGCCACCATCTCTGGTGGGTTCCCACAGGAGCAGCCCAGCCATGCCCCCTCTCCTTCCCCACCATCTGACCCATGTCCCCGAGTCCCCTTGCATGACATCCCGTTGATTAACATCAGCAGCTGCAACCTGAGGAGCAATTCGGAAAAGGGGAGCAAGATTATGGGCGGTAAAGCTGAGGCTGATAAAGGTGGCAGAACACTTGGGTAGCATTTCACAGCACAGGCTCTACCTTCCTGAGAGGAAGCAAGAAGCACCTGAACCCCTGCCCCTGCTTTGCACAGCCAGGCCATCCTCAGAGGCCCTGAGTCTGTCTCCTGTCTCCACAGACAAGATGGGTTTGAACTGAGCAGACCTCTGGGAAGAGAGGCACAGAGGAGCAGCACTACCAAAGCACAAATCCCTTCTGCAACCATCTGAGCAATCTCCAGAGGGAGAGGCTGATTTCCAGCTGCCTTTTCTAAATCCAAAAACAATCACTCAGACTGTTTAGTCCAATCCCCTTGTCCCCTGCATGACAGTGCAGAAAATCTTGCTTGCTAAGCCTTTTCCCCAGGCCATGTTTTAGTGGCTGTGATGCCTCCAGTGACTAATCCTAGCAACGTGGCACAGTGAGGTACAAACTCGGTGTTATGGGCTCTCTGGGTAGTGGGAAGAAGACAGAAGAGTTGTAAGCAGTCAGACCCGGTGAGGCTCAGCCCATCACCAATTTTCTGAAAAGAAGCTCAGCTGCACAGTGCTTGGGAATCCCAGAGCAAGACTGGATGTGCCTCCTCAGCAGATATGAGTGACAAAGGGTTTGGCTGGAGATTTGGGCTGTGGTGGTGCCCCAGCTCCACACCTTTCTGCCTACAACACCTTAAAATAGCAGGGAGGTTGGTCATTGACTCTGGCAGCTCAAGAGGGATAATCTGCCAGCTCAAGGTGAGCACAGACATCCAAGCCAGGGTCCACCAGTTGGTGTGAAGAAGCAAATGAGAGGGGGAAAAAAAACAAGGAGAAAAGGCTGGGTGATGGAGAAAGAAGCATGAAGCTGGTGTTTTATCCTTGGCCTGGTCACAGATCTTTGGAGCAGGAGAGGGATCCTTGCTCTGTCCAGAGAAAGCTCTGGTAATGTCCCTTTGGTGCTGGAAAAGACCACAGTTTGAATTCAGTCCTTTCAGGAAGGGACTTCTTAAGCACAGCTTCCAGTGAGATGACTCGGAGATTTCTCTGTCCTCTGGGGTCACCAGTCCTTGTCACTCAGTGATGGGCACTGCCCAGTCCCCTGTGGTGCTGTATCTGGAACACATATGCCAGGATGCCCCAGGATGGGCTTCTGGTCCCTCAGCCACCCTGGCCTCTGATTCATTCCTGCTGTTTGTTTCCAGTCCTTGCCAAAGGGAAGGCTGAGGAGAGCACGGGAAGAGAGGGTGACTCATCCCTAAAGCCCAGGTGGCTGTCCTAGCTGAGGGACACCTGAGGGCTTCCAGCACCACAGGAAGGGGGTAGGAAGGGCAAACATTCCCAGAGAAACCATGCAGGAGAACAGGGTTTCCCCGCTGCATTGTGTGCCTGTGCATCTGGGAATGTCATCAAGCCCACGCGGCAGAGTGAGCTCATAGCCAGGGTGGGAAGGCAAACCCAGAGGCTTTGTCTGCCCTCAAGTCCTGTCCAGCCGTTGCTTTGGCTCCCTGTTGTGCTGCCAGTGTTGGCAGCTGCTAAGTGGCATCGCCCCAACCCTCTCGTGGTGGGATGGGCAGGTGGCAGGGTCCCTAGCAAGCACGTTCCTGAAGGTGCAGGCCTGCCTTCACCAGGATCAGTCACCTCCCTGCCACAGCCACCCCTGTGCCAGCACCTCCAGAGACCAAATGCTTGGGGGAAGGGGGGAGGACACATAGCTTGGGACAGCAGCCAGAAGAGAGAGGGGTCAAGAAGGTATGGATGAGGGCAGTGGAGATGGTGATGCCAACAGGGAAGCTGGAGCCAGCCAGGGATAGCTTGGGGCTGAGTTTTGGAGAAGTAGATGAGATGGAGCTGGAACCACTGCTAATGAATACTGTATTCGACCTGGCAATTGAGATAGATCGTGCACAAGATTAGAGGTCATGGAAAGTGTATTACAAGCCCTGCATTGCTTTTATTCACTGGAGACTGTTGGAAAAACAAGCAGGAAGGCAGCACAATGGGTCCCCCAGCTACAGACATCTCAGCACACATTTGAAAGACAATGGAGAAAACTATTAACTCCAAGAGTCCTCTATCCTGTCTCCAGTAAGATGCATTCCTTATTGGGCCTGGATAGGAACTAAGGATCAAACAGACAATGCCAATTAAAAAAAAAAGTGTCCTAGATATTTCTTCAGGGGAAAAAGGGGGTTGGGTAGAGGGGAAGAGTGACGCAGCTGCCAGGATTAAGCGCAGCCTGAGTAAGGGCCTTCAGCAGATGTTGACTGGCAAAGGAAGGCAGGTTTGCACATAGCCCGGTGCTGGGGCATCTCTCTGTCCTAGATATGGGAGACTTTGTTCTGGTCTGGCTACCAGTTCCCAGCATCTCCAGCCAGGCCTGCAGAGCCATCCCATCTGGCCCCAGAGGGGCTCAGGCACTGGGGAGCAGCGAGGAGGGTGCTGGGAACCTGCAGCTTCTCTTCTCACTCTGGCTTTGACTGGAAGGACAAGGTCAGGAGCATCCTTGTTTGAGGTCTCCACAAAGGTCTCTCCAGGAGGGAAATTTGCATCCTGTCACCTGTATTAATTAGACAGACTATCTAATGAAATTGCTCTTCCATCAGTATTCCTCTTTCTGTTAACAGATGGTGGCTTCCTTTCCCAGGAACCAGGAAAGCTGTGCATCTCTCCTTGAGTTCTGCCACATTCTTGCTCATGATCACTGCCCCCTCTCTTTGGATAACCATCAGCATTTCACAGGGCTCTACTGAGGATTTCAAAGTTCAAACAGTCACATTTGTCCATCAGGTGACCAAAGGGACCCTAAGGGGCTGCATCACCTCCCCTGCACGAGGTGACCTGAGTCCTTCAGCTGCAACTTTTCTGCTAGACAGAGGCAGGCCAAGATGCACGGGCACAGCCCCTCAGGACTTCTGATGCACACACTGGCAGGGCTTCCCTGCAAAAGCACTGCTGGGGTTCACAGTCGACTCGAGCAATGGCAAATTCCCACTCAGATGGGCAGTGGAATTGGACAGGCTATTGTGTTTGAAGGGCAGACCCTTCTCATGGTGTTCAGCATGATGTTCAGGCTGGCCTCCTGCTTCTCCTGCTGCAGCAGCACAAGCTTGTTTGCTCTTCCAACCTCCCTAAACCCCAGTATATTGTCCCTATTGTCTCTCTGAGGTCAGCAAACCTGTGCCTTTGCCACTACACCACTCCCAGCTGAGTCTTGACCCGTGTTTATCCTGTTTGCTTGGGCTTGGAGGGTTTTGCTTGTTGCTTCTCATGTCAAAAGGAAAGAAAAAAGGGGCAGGGGGAAACGAGTGCTATAGTCAGAGGAAGGCTACGAAATATGATGGAGTTGGGGAGCAGTTTGGGGCAACCTCTCCCGGGAATACCTGCTGCAAGTGACCCTTTCACCACTGCTCTCCATGGAGCCCTGGGAAGGTACTGTCACATCTTGGCCCTAGGGGAGAGTGGATATCCTTAACATAATTTCTTAAGGTGTTTTGGCCAAGCATCCGGTCCCCTCTTCCTCTCCCTGAGTTCCTGTCCTCTGCAATAACCAATGACCTCAGCCCGCACAACGGGTTGTTGAATTCAGAGACATGAAACCTCCCTATGGTTCCTTCTGGGCCAGTGGGCTACTTGGTTCATTTCCTAAGTCTAGAAATAACCTGTTATTTCAGAAGATCCTTCCCAATCTTGAAATTAGCCTCCCTGAGCATGCTATTTTTCCTGTTTTGACTCATATCCCCCCTTCCTGCCCCAGCCTGGAAGGCCTCAGACCCTAATTTAACCATGGGGTGGTGGGGTGCTATGAGGTTGCAAAGAACTGCAGAATCTCCAGTTGAACACATCCTCTCTGGAGGAAAACAAAGGTTTTGCCATTCCCTGCCTGTTCAGCTCTTCCTCACATACCTCAGCAATCCTTTTCCATTGCCCTCTATCCCTCAAGCTTGCTTTTGGGGGCACCTCTGCTCCTGGAGGTATTCTGAGCACCTACTCCCTTCCCAGCATGATCCCTGAGAGAGAAGTCTTCCCTGATCCAAAACCATTTCTGCTCTAACCTCCGTTCAGCCATTGCTGATCTCCCCTTCCTCTGCACGCTCTTCCATGCATCCTTTCCCAGCCTTGCTCCAACCATGACAGTCCCAGGTTTGTTGTGCAGCAAACTGTGCCTCCATCCCTGCTCTGAGACACCCCAGCCCCTGACTATGTCCTACTGCCTGGGAGCACCTTAGCTTCGTGATTCCCAGCCCTCCTGAACTCGGCAGCCTCACCCCTCCTCCACCACTTGCCCCGGGAAACACTGTTCAATATGAAGAGCAGCAGTGCTGGATCCTGCTTCCACATCGGCATTTATCTCATGCCGAGCTCCATCCCTCAGTATCCAACACACATCCTTAAACCTTTTGTATTCTGCATAAACATCTCTGCCCAGACCTTCTAAAGGGCCGGGCAAGAGAGGAAGCAATAGTCTACACAGAGCATGAAACCTTTGTGTCATGTCTGATCCCCTCATCCTTCACGGATGCCGAGAGGTCCGGCTGTGCGACACTGCACGAGGCAGGGCCTGCACGGGGAGGAAAACGAGACACGTAGGATTGGAATGTGCTGTGCAAGGCCAACACGTGGCAGTGATAGATGCAGAGCATCAATTTCTTACTTCCTGAGTCCCCAGATTCTCACCTGAGTCCCACAGAGCATCCCACAGGACACCCTACACCTGCAGCATCCTCCCTGTAACTGGAAGCTCATAAACCACCCACTTACCATGGCTTTCCCTGCCTTTCCAGGTGGCAGAGCCCTGTGGCCAAGCCCTGCCTGCCCAGCAGAACAGAGCTTCTGGATCCACATACAGCGATTGAATGTAGTCCATTCCGAGGCAAGAGCAGGTGTGGATAAATTTGGAGCATAAGGAGGCGGAAGAGGACTTGCAGCCTGGAGGAAACCAGCTGCCAGTGCTGGGGCAGCTCAGGGGAGGCAGCAGGAGCAGCACAGCACAGGGCAAGATTGCAGGAGCTGGGGGAGGCTCAAACAAGGAAGTTAATGAAAAGCATCTGGAGATTTGAAGTCAGGTAATTCCTCATATAGCAGTTCCTGCACCACTCTGGGAACAGACAAACAAGGCCTTCCTTCCTCCCAGCTTCCTCCTACTGAGCAGCTCTCCTTTTCAGGAGAGGCAGGCAGCCAGCCCTCTCCTCCCACATTGCTGGCTGCATCCTGAGGGGTGACTCACCTGGCCCTCGTTGTGCTTCACACCTCCCTGCCCTCCGTGGGACGTGTGAGCAGTGCGGGCACAGGGAGCCGCCCGGGACTCACGCAGGGCAGCTGCCGGTGGTGCCCTGGGCTGGCACAGGGTGGCCAGGCAGCAGCTGGCACTGCTTTGGGCATAAGTTGGAAAGCACCTGCCGGACTCCCAATGCAGTGAGGTGTGGCTGCTATTTTAGGCTGGGAAAGCACGGGAGAATAGATCTGAAATCTCCCTGCAAAGCTGCGGTGGGCACTTAACCAGGTGTCAGCTCCAGCACCAGCGAGCCCAAGTGGTGGTGCTATTTTAGGGATGTATTCTTTTCCTCTGCTAGGCTATTTTTTGGAGGCTGAGTAGGTACCAAAAGGACCCAGATACTTTGCAGATAAGGGACTGCTGACATTTTGACGCTCATGTTCCAGCCACAAACACTGTTCACAAAGGCAGACCCTGGGGATTAGAGGTTTTCCTGGCAGCAGCAGCATCCTGGCTGTCCTGCCCCTCCTGTAGGCAGCAGGGTAGGGGTGCTTTGAGCTTTCCCCCAGCAGTGCCCCCCTAATGGTTCCATGGTCTCCAGTGCCCTACAGCATCACTCAGCCTCATGGCATCACTGAGGGGGAAATCCTCTTCCCTGGCTCTGGAGCAGGCAGTGCATGTGTCGTGGGGATGGGTTATGGAAGCGGGGGAATATCTACATCTGTTGTGGCTGGGATGGGTTCTTACTCCTCAGCCACAGAATGGTCTGAGATGTGAATGCTGCCCCTTGTAACAGAAAGACTGTCTCCAGCACTTGCAGCTTTGGTACACATCCTCTTCTTGGAATTTGGGATACGGGAACTGGATGGGGGGGAATTACCCTGCCACAAGTGTGTCAAGGAGAAGGCTGTGTCCACTGTCATTGCACTGCACTGCCATGCATGAGGCCAGGCCTTAGCAAGCTCCCCAGCCCAGCCTGGCTGGGACACTTGCATCCCACAGGGCTGGGAGTTAGGAGACCCAAGGGCTTTGCCCCATGCTGGGAGGGTGGATTTCCTGCCCCAGAGCTACACAGAAGATCCCTTGCATTTGGGATGCAGCACTCCTGACCTGCACCTTCAAGAGAGGAAGTGCATGGGCATTCCTTAAGACCTGAAAGGTGCCATGGATGGGGATGAGGACAGGAACAGCTTGTGACTCCGCCAGGCAGGGGCTTGCATGCTCCTCCTGGCCCTGGGTGAGATGGCAGTCAGGCCCACTGACCTTTTAACTCAGAGTTTCCTTTCGTGCCTGCAGGACAGAGGCCCTGTTGTGCGTGCAAGGCGTGGGGACAGCCCCCCTGGCACTGGGGGGTGGTGGAGGGGAGAGCTTTGAGGCAGCAGCAAGGCCGGCGCCCACGCTGCCACCGAGTGCTGTGCTGTTCCCATGGCCACCCTCTCTCCGCCATGCCAGCCAAAGCTTTTGCAGCAGCTGGGACTAAGGTAGAGGACATCCCCCAGGTCACCGTCTCCAGGGCTTCTCCATGCCAAGAACATCAGTGTTAGCTTGCAGCTGCTCCTCTCCTCACCTGGAAACCCCCCGAGGTCTCCTCACACCCCAGAACTCAGTGCAGGGAGCGCAGCTGGGGGAGATGGAGGTGCAGCCTGTTGGAGGGGTGGGAGGTGTGTCGTAAACTGGGACTGAGACTACTTGTCTGGGCTGTCTCCAGCACAAGCCCATGTATAAGTCCCTCTGAATCTCTGTCTTTGTTCCCCTCAGTGGCGTCAGCAGCTCTTCGCTCCCTCCAGGAGATGATTCTGCTTCCTTTGCTGCCGTTTCCTGTGTTTCTCTCCCCCCCCTCACTCCCGTAGAGCCAGGCAACACCAGCACAAAAACAGGATTCAAGCTGCTGGAGAATTATCCTGATAACAATGACCAAGGAGACAGTGCGCTGGACGGGACTCTCCCTGGAGTCAGACCTCCAAACAGGTCACACCAGCCTTTGGCACCCCGCTCTTCCCTGCCCCTGGTGCTACTGGTGCACGGGGGGATTTTAGGCAGGGGAGTGAGCAGCCAGAAAGGGGAACTGCTCCATGCCAGCAGGTCCTTCCATCCCCACACCTTGGCCATGGTGGTCAGGCAAAGCAGCTCTGACACTGTACCTCCTGTCCCCAGCTCCTGTCCCCCTCGACAGTACCCAAAGCAGCAGGTGCCATGCTGTGCTTTCCCTTGCCAACCCAGCTCCATTTCCCAGGGGACAGAGTGTTTTTGGGGAGCAGGCAAGGGCAATTTCAATTTGGCTTCACTCATGAGCAGAGCCGAAGGCCCCCATGCAGCAGCAGCCCTGGACCTGTGTGTCCATCCCTCCACCCCAGGCACGCCTGAGAGAAATCTGGGATTGATTAGCATCCCTCACAGAGATCTGAAATTCAGGGAACCCTCATCCACAGCCCAAAATGTTTGCCTGGATCTTCTGAAGGAGGCCCCAGCTGCCTGCCACTGCTTCCTGCCGAGGAGCTGCCGCCCTCCCAGCGCGGCTGGAGCCACGGGGGAAGCATCGCCCGCTCCACTGCCACAGCTGAGGCAGGGAAGCAGGGCCTGAGCAAGCCTGGCTGGCAGTGCCTGGAGCGAGCTGGAAAGCACATGCACAGACCGATCTGCTGGCAGGTCTGGAGGCAGGAGCAAGCGCTGGGAAGGAGCTGCAGAGCGGGAGCACAGCTGGAGCCCGGAGAAGCCACGCTCCAGCTTGTTGAACAAGCCAGGTCCGTGCCTGCGCCGCCGCCCCTCGCAGGTGCTGGGCTCATCCCTGGCTGAGCGCTCCCTTTGCTTCGCACCACAGGCACCTGCGGATTGAGAGCAGCAAAAACTGACTCCGGGTGCAGCCAAGTGACATCCCCCTGGCTTTATGGCCTGGAAACCTTGCCTCTGCGCCCCACTCTAACAGCACATCTGCTTCCCACCGGGGCTGTGCGTGCCTTGGAGGGGGTGTAGCCCAAGAGATTTCCTAGAGATGGAAGAAGGCCTGCCTGCTACAACATCCAGTGAACACCAGCCTTGCAGAACAAAGCTGGAGCAGGACGCTCTCTCCAACCTTACTGATTCATCCAGCCCTACTGATCCCTCCAGCCTTACTGATCCCTCCAGCCTCAGCCCTGACCTTGCTGCTGCTCCAAGGGGAGATGACCACTGCCCTAACCAGCAGAAGTGCTGGGCCTTGGAGCAACTGGTCAGACTGAGGCCAACTGTAGGCAGGAGTTTGTGCTTCCAGGGCCACGGGATTGTAATTCCCTGATTACCATCAGTGCTGCTGATCCATAAATTCCTGGCAAGGGAGGAAAAGCTGATTTTTGGCCAACACAGGAGGTCTCTGACCAACAGAGGCAGGAAATAGCTACGGTGAGCGAATAAATAAATGGTGCAACTGTAGCTCTGCCTTGCATGGTCTTCATGGGGAGTTTTCCTTTGTTTTTCAGGTTGGCTATTTATACCACAGAGTGTGAAAATGATGTCAGCAAAGCCTCTGCTCTTCACCACAAAGAAAACCAGCCCCGAGAATGTTTGTAGGGCTGAGACCTCCTTGAGCAGTGAGGCTCAGAGGCTGTCCACAAGGCTGGTGGACCTGGCAGGAGACCTCAGCTGCCATGCAGTTGCTGAGGAGTCCCCTCTACTTCCATGTATCCAGCTCAGGAGGACAGTTGCCCCAAACCCGACTAGGATATGGCTCTGCCCTGTAAAACTCCATCTTGCCTAAAATGGACTCACAACCCCTTCCCAGAACATCTCTAACCCCTTCACAGCGTCACTTTTTTCACTGTCTTTCTCTTTTGCTCCTTTTTTTTCCTATCCCATTTTCCATTGCAGCCTGTAAGGGTTTTGGCTCCAGCCTGCTCTGAGTCTGCCCTAGGGAACAGGGAAGGGATGGGGAATTTTCCCTGTGGGACTTGACTGCTCCCCTGGGAAATCCCAGGAGATATTTTGGAGAGCCAAACTCCAAGATGGGCCATCCCCATGCTCACAGGAGCTGGGAAAGAACAGGCTCAGCCGAGAAGAAGAAAGTCCATCGAGTTCAAGCTGAGCCTGTTCAGCTGTGGATGGCGGGCAGCAGTGGCCATGCTTTGGGAAAGGAAAGGAGGAATAAACCTTTCCTTCCCACCGTGTTTGTCGCCTGCAATTAGGAGCGGCTACAACAAGCCCACACGAGTCAGAGTCGCTCGGTTGCCAGCAAAGCCTCTGTGCCTGTGGGCAGGGGCGGCCAGCGGGGTGGGAAGGGAAAAGCCAACGTGAGTTCAAGGATTGCCGGTGTACTTGAGACAAGAAAAACTCTTTCTGGTGACACATGCATCAGGTGTTTCCAGACGATAACAAAACCTGCCTGAGGTCATTGATATTTAATTAGCAATGAGCTTAGTTAAACATTATCCCGGGGGCAGGAGGGAGGGGAAAAGGTGCTGAATTGGAGAGAGGTTTAACTCTTTGCAGAAAAAGGGAAGGAAGAGGGAAGGTTGCCTGCAAGGAGAAAGCGTCTCCATGGTTGGACCCCATCAGATTCTGACTTTAGGCTGGACACAGGGGAGGAAAATCTTGGGGGTACATGTGTCTCTTGGGTCTCCAGGAGAAAGACGTACTTTTTCCCATGGCAATGAAATGAGCTGAATTTGAAAGCTCAGTGCTCCCGCCCCCCGGCAGCCCCGGGGCAGCCAAGCACGGCTGCTGGAGCAAATCTCTGGAGAGCAGTGGGGCCAGCGGCGTGTCTGACCTGCCCGCCGGAGCCCCCGGCCACGGCCGTGCCCACAGCTGGGGCACCGCGGCGCTTTCTCTCGGATGGCTGAGTCACAGCCCTGCTACCTGCGTGGGTTCACACCTGCTCCTGCCCCGCCGCCGTCTCCACTGTTTCCTCTGGTACACATCCCACGCCCCAGCACTGGAGAGACCCGGCTCAGCACCCTGGGGGCAAGGAGGAGGAGCAGGAAGGCATGGGGGGACCTTACCTAGGGTTTCCTTTTGGGATGAAGGCTTGGAGGAGAGATGCCAAAGGCTTGAAGTGGGGGAGACCTGTGCATTTCGGCTCTCCAAGCACTGCCTGAAACCTTGGAATGCTCCAGGAGGAGATGCTGTGAAGGCACCAAATCCAGCTAAGGACCACCCTGTTCTGTCCTTCCCCAGCCACTCAATATTCCCATGCTGCTGCCTGCCACTTTCCTCCTCCAAAATCCTCTCTTGGCTGCCCCAAAGCTGACACCCATAATTTACCCCTAGATCACAGGGACCTGATGAAAGATTGAGCGTGAGCCATGACATGAGGGGGGATGTGAAAAGCAGCCACGTCCCCTGCCCACAGCCAGGCCCCCCTGCCACACCAGCAGCCCCAGCAGCCCTTTCCTACCTGGGAAGGCTCCTGCTCAGACAGGGGAATGAAAACCTCCTTGGGAGATGGACAGGACAGCACAGCATGGCTTGGGATATGGCCAGCTGAAGCTTCCACTGACTGGTTGGTATGCCCGGGGCCTGCTCCCACCTTTCCACACAGGAAAGCCCCTCTTGGAGGGGAGGTGGGTGCCTTTGGGCTGGCATTTGCCCACTGTCCCCTTTGTTTGCCAGTGGCTGGGTGTCAGGGAATGATTCCATTCTGTCCCAAGCAGAGCCTGGGGGACAACTGGCATTTGGCAGTGCTCAGTGTCACCTCCTCAGGGATGCTGTGTGCTGTCCCTCCTGCATCTTTGGCAGCCCTGGTGGTGCTGGTCTCCCATTACTGAGCACCTGGGAGGGATCCCCAGAGCAAAATGGCCTTTGGTGGAAGGGTCTGGGGAGATCCCCAACACAGCTGCACGGCTAGGGCCTTTGGCTGGGATGGGGCCACCAGCAAGACATTCCAACAGCAAGGATGAGCATCCTGCCTCTGCATCACCAGTGATGCAGACAACCTGCCCAGCACAGCTGTACTGCATTCCTAGGACTTCTCCCACTCCTTATCCCTGCTAGTCACCAGGGCCAGGCAGCAGGGGAGAGGATGGATGTGTGGGACAGATATAAGCTCCTGCCAGGCACCTTGCCCTTGCCATGGGCAAGTATGCCTTGATTCTGCTTTCTCACCCTGGCTGCAGTGGCATCCATGCACAAAGCCCACATGGGACCCATCAAACATGACCAAGGTCCCTCAGAAGTGGAAGAGGGGATGATGCTGACGTGGGGAACGTGCCACAGTTCCAGTTCTGTACACCTCACCCATGAGCTCTGAAAATGGAGGTGAGTGAGGTAGGAAAAATGAGCAAATCCCCCATTTAGGGGCAGAAGGAACAGTAGCAGCAACCCTCCAGGTTTTCCAGCAAAGGAAGAGGCTGCAGCCCCAGGCAGGGCGGAGCAGGTCAGAATTTCATCTGCAAGGAGCAAGGAAATGTCCCGGAGCTGTTTGATCTTATTGTATGGAGGGAAGCGGGAGTGGGCGTCCAGCCTTGCTGGAACCAAACAAAGATTATAAATACCTCCACCATCAACAGCTCCTCGCTGACCTGGCCTGCCAGAGCCCCGGTTGCTGGCTGATTCCCAAGGGGAATAAGGAGCTTTGGTTCACATCCACCCCTCGAAGATGGTGGCAGATAGGAGCTGAGCACACAACAGCTCCAGCCACAAAGCTTCGGGGGAATTATCCCTGTAGAATGATGCATGTGGGGGTAGCCTCCCGCACTGACTGTCTGCATGGCTGTGCCCAGCAGGAATGGCCTGTTGGCTTACTTGTCTCTACTACCACTGGTGTCAGTAAAGAAGCTAAAAATATATATATTTTAAAAGCCCTGTGATGTGGCAGTTGGGTGTGAAGAGACACCTGAGCCCAGTGGAAAGCCTCAGAGAGGTGTCCCTGTGTCCCTTAGGTCTCCAGGCCAGATCCAGGCACATGCCTTTCCCTGATTCAATCCTTGGATTTGAATTCAGTGCCACACATGCTACCAAGAGTGCATGTGTGCTTTGGGGCTTGTGGGGAGCTGGGAGGCACCTGGACATCCAGAGGACCCTGGCACCCTACCAGGAAGGGAGGACAACCCTGCACTGTGTTTTGGGGAAGTTGGGAGACTGTAGAAGATAAATTTAGTCTTCCCCACTGTGCCTGTTGGTCGCTACAGAAACATGTGATTCCCCAGCTCCATGCTGGGGGAAGGAATGAAAAGACTTCCCAAAACTCACATGGGCTCCCATAAGTCCCGTGCCCAGACAGGGAGCTGTGCTGAACTAGAACTACTGACATCTCCATGGCAAGAAGACCCTGGTGGCCATGGGAATGGGGGAACTTCAGCTTCAGCTTTGCCTTGGGGTGCCCATAGAGCTGCAGTCCTGGAGCAGGGCTGCCTGCCAGTCCCTTGCCCCACGCCAGGAGTGCCTTTGTGGGGAACCACCTCCCCGCCACATCCATCCCCCCAGGTCCCACAGGCACTTCTTCTAAGGGTTGGTGAGAAGCCAGCAAGTTGTCAGGTACAAAAGAAGTCCTCAGGCTGGCGGGGCTGCAAATCAAACACACGCCGCCCTCGGAACAGCCCAGCGGAGCTGCTCTGGCAGAAAAGCTGCCGCGGAGCGTGAACCCGGCTGCGGCTCCCCCGGGGCACCTTCGTCAGCCCCTCTCCCCCGCCAAGCATACTTGAAGCTCCCTGCTTGTCACTGGGATCAAAGGCAGGGGCCGGGGTGGGAAGGCAGGGTGTCAGCTGGGCCACTTGTGAAGCTGACTGCGGGAGCCAAGACCTCCAACTTGAACCCAATTTTTTTTCCCCCCCCCAGGCATCCGTACACACTTCTAAGGTCTCTGCTCCAGCGTCACAGCTGCGTTGCGTTTCATCTTTGCGAGGAAAAGAGGCAGCGTCGGAACCAGATGCCGCTGGAAAAGCGGCCCCCCACCCAGGAGGGGGGTCCCAGCCCCTGCACCGCTGGCAGCTGGGGAGCACCGGGTGCTGGGGGTGAAACCCAGTCCTGCTTCCCAGCCGCAGCCCTCCCACTACCAGCTGGGACAGGGCACATTCCCACGGCATTTGATGTTATTTCAGCAGGGTCAAGGCTATCCCTGTCCTCCCGTGGCTCTCCGGTTGGACTGAGCATCACCAGGGTGTGGGATCTTTTCTGACTGGACTGGGATGTTGTTGGATATTTTGAAGCTAGGAAGATGCACTCAAGCAACACCACCACAGCATTCATGGAGCTGCAGAAAATGAGATGACAGTGGCAAAAAGAAAAAGCTCAAAGTCATTAAAAAAAAAACCATAAGTCACACTAAAAACGTTTCTTGACTCTCAGGAGCTGCCGGACCAATGTGTGACCTGCAGCAATTGCTGCCTGTCGCACTGGGGATTGTCCCCAAAACAGAACACAGATGCCTTGCAGGAGCAGGATGGCTGTGAGATGAGGGCTGCAGGGTGGACCCAGGTTTTAGGAGCAGGAGGCTTTGCCAAAGCTAGCTTGGCATCCCATGGGTTCACTCCCCACCCACACAGCTTGGCAGGGACCTCCCAAACCAGGAGCTCTGGAGCAAAGCACCCGGGTGTTATCGTGGGGCTCCAGGGAGCCCTCAAGGCGGCCGAGAGGACCCGCACAGCCCAGGGACTGCGACATCAGCTAAGCAGGGGTTGTTCCCCAGGCCAGTCCCACCAGCAAGCCCTCGGGGACAAGCGTGTACAGAGGAAGGAGCGCCACCTCCTGACGCTAGATGTCCCCGGATTCCAAGAAACCGCTTTTGTGGGTTTTTTTCCCCTCATCCACTGTTTTTTCAGTCAGCAACAATCACTTCAAGAATAAACAAACCCAAGTCTGGCACTGTGTTCCAAGGCAAAGTAACTCCTCCTGCCAGACACATGCAGAGTGTCTTCAATCAGGACTTTTCTCCAGGACTGCTTCCACCTACTTAGGTGCCACTTGAACTTAAAATTCCCTTTGCTTCCCTTGTCACTTCAAAATACAATCAGCATCCTTCCAGAGCTCCCACCACAAGGTGTGGTTTGGTAAAATTAGGTGCTTTATTCATCAAGGTAGTGCAGTTGGTCATGAATGTTCATCCCCAACATATCCATTTATCCTGATAATCCCAATTCCCTTGGATGCAGCTGACTGGTGTGACGGAAACAGCAGCAGACAGGGTTAGTTCAGAGCCCTGCTAGCACATACCAACTTAAAAAAGTGAAAGGCCCACCTAAGGCTCACTAACCTGTTGGGGAAAACCCTCACTCCTCAGAGCTGCCCATAAAACTGCAGGCTCAGGATGAACAGAGGTTGGGAATCCCACTTTTCTGTATCAGGGCAATACTATTTGAAGCTTCTTCTCCACCTATCTGCTGATTTGGGACTTGAGGGGGGGAAATCAGCAGGTGAGACCTCTCTTATTTCACTTGGCTGAAATCAGCCAGCAGGTTCATGTGTTAAATGAGGCTGACAGAGAGCCAGGCAGCTCTTTCAGTCATCCTGTCTCGTTTCTAGGGAAACAAGGTAAATGTTTTTCGTCCTCCTTGCCACCCTTTAACTCTTAGAAGGCTCTGATGCACCACCACAGGAAATAGTATCTACATCCCACCTTTCCCCACATCAGATAGAGCAAATAGCATTAAACTGGGCCCAATTTCAGGGCAGTCCTACACTCTGGTGTGAAGGTCTGGAGTTACTGCCCCAACCACTGCCACCTCTCCAATTATGGTCAGTGAAGGACACACCAAACCATCACCCCAGGAGCCAGCCGAGTATTTTGAGTCAGGCAGTAACACAACACCAGTGGCACTCACAGCTCTCCCTCCTTCTCCAGAGGGTGGGATGCAGAATTCACCCTCCTCCCTACCCAGGCAGGCCTGCTTCCTGTCACCTTTCAGCAGGAAAATACATGCATTCTGCAATAGCCAGTTGCTGTGAGGCTGGAATTTTTCAGAGTACCTGCTGCCTTCTGCTGCTCTCAGGGACAGCAACAAACTGCATTTGCAAAGTGAGGTTTCCACGGCAACAACAAGCACGAGCCACCTACCTAAAATGTAGTGGTTTTAACTGTCTGAAGTGGTTTATTTCAAAACCCATTTGACTCAAAGCACTCTGGCCACCCAGTAGAGGATTGACATCTGCAGTAATACCTCAGCAACTGCAAACACTTTTAGGGCTCCTGCTGCTTTACTATTTCACACAACCAGAGAAGCCTTGCTCTAACCCAAAATGTTTTCTCTCCAAAAACAGCAATAGCAGCTTCCTCTTTTTAGAGGAACCCTACTATAAGGTGGATGCTCAATAACTAGAGCTTTACTTGCTTCGTTGGTTTGTCCCACAAGTAGAACCTGCAGTGAGAGTACCAGGCTTGGCACAGCAACACATAAACCACCAGGCAAAGTTAAATTCTTTAAAATATTTATTTTTTTGGTCTGAGAGCACACAGGCCACAGGATCATTCCACCCATTAAGCAGTCTCCTCTTTTGCAATGCGATCCTTCTTGAGTGGTCCCTGAAAAAAACCCACAAAAAACAAACCATGTAAAGAGCAGTCTGCACCAAAAACCACATCACATCCCAATCACAAAGGCTGTAGCTTCTCTTGCTGCAAAGAAATCAAGGCAAAAAAGCCCTTCATGTTGCCACCCGTTGGAAATCCCATGTCCCATCCCCATAGCCAGAGGTTTAGGGGAAAGCTGAACCCGGTGACTCGGGCTGCATCCGAGCAGCGACGCTGGTGCCACCTGGTGGGGAAGCTCCGGGCCCTGCAAGGGCCTTCCTGCCAGCACTCCCAGCTGGTTTGCCCAGCGAGTGACAACTGGGAATGCCACCCACTGTGAGCACCATCCTCCCGAGCCGCTCTTATGGGAAATGGCACAGTGCTTGTTCCACACATTGTCACTGAACAACTTGTGCCCGAACGTGGCAACACCCCTGACACCAGGAACCGTCACAGGGAAATGAGACTTCAGGTCCCCTGAAATTATAACCAAGCTGCCAGGAGGTCTCTTGACTGGAGCTATGCACTTTGTTTCACAGAAACTCTGGCCATGTGACAGCCCAAAGGTCAAGCTATCAGCTGCCATTAGCTCGGAGACAACACGGTGATGCACAACACAAAGGTGCCAGGAGGGCCCTTACCATGAAAGCCTTCTTCTCCTCAGCTGTCTGGAAGCGGCCATGACCAAATTTGGAGGTTGTGTCAATGAACTTCAAGTCAATCTTCTCCAGGGCCCGGCGCTTGGTCTGCACAAGCAGGGACTACAAGGAGAGATGCCAGGTGAGTATGCAGCAGCAGCAGCATTAGCAGCACCCTTCCAGCCCCCAGTACAGTGGTTACTTCTTGTCACTCCCATGGCTAACACCTCCTCAGTCACTCTGACTGCAGACTTCAGCTGCTATGCAAGGAGCACTTCACAAGAAGCCATCTGTCCTGCACCTTTGGCCTTCAAGGCTGAAGACTGGTCAGCTCCCAGGAGGTGAGCCCCACTCTGCCAGCATCCTCGCAGTCCTAAGCATCCACCAGCCTAAACCATGTCCATCACTGCAAACAACCCTGGACTGAACTACCTGGAGAAGTGACCTCATGTCACTCCCCAGGTCATTACTATGACATGGGTTTATGTGTGGGGCTTTTCTTTCTTGCAGTCACAGGATCCCCCAGAGCAGCAAACAGCACCTGCACCAGAGGCAGCACAGCTCACTCGAACTGTTCCAGCCCCTGTGACAGCAGGATGCACTACTCACCTTGCGCAGGGTCAGGACCCTCTTCTTGGTCCCCACAACACAGCCCTTCACCATGATGAAGTCATTGGTCACCTCACCGTAGTGGACAAAGCCTCCCTGAGCAAGAAGAGAACAGTCAGTGCTCTGTACAAAGCAGGACCAGTGATGACATCTGCCTACAGATCCACCCCACTTCTGCACCTTGGCCATTTCCACACTCACTGAAGTCCCCCTTCCAGTATTGCCTTTCACTGGTCAGGTTTCTTGATGCAGCAATTTACTTGCTGCTGTAAGGCTTTTGTTAAGAACAGCAGAAGAGGCAGACAAAACAGCAAAAGCTTCTTGACTTGCTAAGTTATTCCTTACGAATTTAGAAGTACCATTCACAGGTTTTAACATCTCTCTGTACTACTGCCACATAACAAATTCAATTTGCAAGTTACACAAGTCAATACTGAGACTGACTAAACACCACCGCCTCCAAGAGCAGCCAACTTTCATCTCGGGAGCTCTTCATTTACTCATTTTGTGACTTATACCATATCCATTTGCCTCTAAGGACTGCAGCTCACAAGCAGGCTCTTGGCGTAGAGCTGCACCAACTCACCAGAGGGTTAATGCTCTTGTCAGACAAGTCATAATCAGTGGATGCATTGTTTTTGATCAGCTTTCCATCCTTGATTTGGTAACCCTGGCCAATCTTGTAAATCTAAAAACACAAAGAAATTCTACTTAGCAACATTCTGACAGAGTGGAACTCCCAAAGCACAACCCTCCCCTCTCTACACTGTCAGAGAGCAAGCGGCACCAGGCAGCTCTCGCTCCTTGCCAGCAGCTCCTGTGGCACCAACCTTCTTGTTGATCTCGGTGCGGTGGTGGTAGCCCTTCTGGCCGGCGCGGGCCACGGAGAAGGCCACGCGGGCGGGGTGCCAGGCGCCGATGCAGGCCACCTTGCGCAGGCCCCGGTGCGTCTTGCGCGGCAGCTTCTTGGTGTGCCAGCGGCTGGTGACGCCTGCAAGGGACCAGAGCAGCCCTCACAGCTCCTGTCAAGCTGAGGTGTCACCAAACTCTTCAACCAGAGCTTACACCACCTTTTGAGCTGCAGTCCCCAGGCAACAAAAGGGAAGCGCAGACCCAACATCCCAGGAATTATCAACACTTCCTGGTGAAACTCCCTCCCTGGCTGTGTTCTCAGAAGGAAGGCAGCATGGAATGACTCCTCACGGATGTCAGGCGCTGTGCCCAGCGCTCATTCCATGGTCTCATCATTGAACTGTGACAGCAGTATGGATTTACTCCCCAGCCCTTGGCACACACACTTGTAAAAACTCAAGGCGAGGATTCCATTAAAAACCGTATTCTATCACAAAGAGGAGGACTTCTGTGTGTTTACCTTTATATCCCTTGCCCTTGGTGACTCCAATGACATCTATCATCTCATCCTGGCCAAAAACCGTGGACACAGGCACCTGCTGTTCCAGCTTCTCCCGGGCCCAATCCACTTTTTCAGCAACAGTGCCACCATTCACCTGGATCTCCATCAGGTGAGACTTCTTCTGTCTCAGGGGAAGCAAACGCATCTAGAAAACAGAAAAGCATGACATTCAGCCCCTGCTCTTCCAAAATGGACCCTGCACTAGGTAAGCCCAGTATCCTTCTAGTCCTGGCCTGATCTATTTCTCTAACATCCTTTTCCAGCATATAAAACTTGAACAAGCTCCTACAGTAAGGGAGAAGGCTGTATTGTGGCTGAAATGACAAGTCACTGAATCTGGAAGTTACAAGCCACCCAGAGGAGCACAGAGTTCTCTAACTCCACAGCCACCAAACTCCATCAAGGAGGACAGAAGACAAGGGACAATCGTTTTAAAATGGAACAGGGTGGATTTAAATTGGCCCCAAGAAGGATTTTTTTACATCATGAGGGTTGTGAGTCACTGGCACAGGATGCCCAGAAAAGCTGTGGATGCCCCATCCCTACAAGTGTTCAGTCAGGTTGGATAGGGCCCTGAGGTGTGTGTTCTAGAGTAAAGTGTCCCTGCCCACGGCAGGGGGGTTGGAACTAGATGATCTTTAAGGTGCCTTTCAACCCAAACCATTCAGTGATTGTTTGATAAAGCCTGTCACACCGAAGGCCACTTTGGGTAGGGTCACACAGTTATTTCTACTACATTTAGTAGAGGGAAATGGTGAGAGTATCAATAGAAGCTGCAACACTACCTCTACTGTCTGCTATAGGAAATGAATTCTAGTAAAATTGGCTATGTCACAGCTAGACATCTTACTGCACTTATTGCACAGATTTAACTGAATCTCCCAAGCAAGGCTGTCAGAGCACTGACAGCTGGGGAGACATCACTCAGTGGAACATCTTTAAGGTGCCTTCAAGAGAAGCCACCAGAAGTCTCTGAGTGCTTGCAGCCCCAACAGAACACAGTCTGAAACGATGCTGAGCACACAAACCCCAGAGTTCAGTGTTCAGCCTGGTTTAATTTGTAGGTGGAGTTAAGGGAGTTCAGATTTACATGGTATCAAAAAAGGACTGAGCCCAAGAGGCTTCTATTACAGCTCAGTCTGTTTTGGACACTCCTTCAGAAGACTGCTAGTGGTTGCCAAGGCTCCTCAAGCATCCTGTGAACACAGCTCTGTACAGAATGAATTTGTATTGTGCTGAAGAGTCGGCATCAGGCTGCAGGGGAGGGGAGAAATCTCCCTACTGAGATGGATCAAGTTTCAGGCTTGCTCACTCAGCTGTTTCCAGCACACCTGACTCCCACAGGCACTTACCTGAGTGTGAGCCATGACTCTAATAACCTGGCAGTACTTCTTCATGCTATTGAAATCTTTCTCCAACTGCTTTTTGCCATCCTCATCTTGCCATTTCTTGCAGTATTTGGTGAAGGCCTTCTTCTTGGACTTGTGCCTTCAGGAGCAGAGCAGAGATAAGGTTTGGCTAAGCCCTTCATCAGTCCCCAGGCAAGCGGGGATGAGCGGAAGGAGTTGCCACCTCAGTTGGCTTTGGCTCATTGCCAGCTTCTAATGAACTTTCCACCGGCAAGCGGAGCCTGGAGCTCATCAGACAGAGGCGAAATCGCCAAAGCTGAGCGGAGCTGCCATGAATTCCAAAGCACATTAATATTCACACTACAGAAGACAAAAGACTGTAAAGAGATGTTGAACAATAACAGAAAAAAAAGTATCTTTAAAGCAATTGTGAGATGACCGTGATCTGCTTCAAAACACCTTAATATTCCCCCCAAGTGCCCAACAGCAAGGTCATTACTGAGACGCCCTTGAGATCTTTATTGCTTAACTCTGACGTCTTTTCAGCCTGCCAAGTTCATCAACAGCCTGGAAGCTCCAGACACGCTGGAGCCACACTCGGGCAAATGCACACACTTTCAATCACAACAGTGCCTGGAATGGCAATCAGCACTAACACTTGTCTTCCCCTTTCCTGAGCAAACAGGGCTACAGTCAGGACTCGACACTCAACAACAAGCACCAGAGGCGATTTCCTTATGTCCGCCCGTCGAAGTATCATCACGTGTAGCCTGTTAAGGAGCCCTCAGCAAAACCCAAAACCATCACACCCACAGCAAGAAGGGCACTACCCAACATCATGCTGTCCCACTCATGGAGCCATTCCTCCAGCCTATCCCGTCACCAAGCCAGCCCACCAACACTAACATAAGCCTCCTCAAAAAGCTATGCTAGGATCATCTGCAACCCAGCAGTAAAAATATAAACCGTGGCCTGAGACCAGCAAAGGCCCTGCTCTCTCACCAGTTCTTGTAGAAGCGGCGCTTGCACTCATCGCTGATGTGCTCAGCAAAGATGGTCTTGAAGCTACGGAGACCACGAGGAGTCTGCACGTATCCCACGATGCCCACAATGACCATGGGAGGAGTCTCTATAATAGTGACAGCCTCCACCACCTCCTTCTTGTTCACCTCTGGATGGAAGCAGAAATACAGCACAATTAATTCCAGCATCAAGTCTTAAACATCACCTGTTTTTTTTCAGTCCCAAATCCTTCACGTGAAAGGCTAAACGACTCAAGTTTTTTTCACAAAGATGACACACGGTAAAGTAACCATCTCTTAACCATAATTTAACACCTTGCAAAACGTTTGAGGCTGGTTCAGTAGAAAGGTCAGGAAAGCTGGAGAGGCAGAATGAATGGTAGCAAATAGCAACAGCCAGGACTGGACAATCAGAAGAAAACCACCAAAGGCAACTGACTGATGGCCCCCTTCAAGAAGAGCCATCCTAAGGAGTCTGTTACCGTACAGCTAAACCAAACCAGCAGTTACAGCACAGCTCAGAAACATAACCATTAACCAGAGGCTGCAACACACGAAGTCTTGCTGCTGGAACAACATTCACATCTAAGTGGAGGGGTCTGGGTGCTTTATACACCACCCACTGGCACAGGCACGGGGCCTGGAAGAGAGTGACATCAAGATAAGACTAAATTCCAGAGCTGCTACTGGAAGGCCACCTATTGAACAAACCCATCTCCTCCCTCAAATGGAACATAAACACCTACTGGATCCAGGTCTGTCGACTTCCCGGACAATGTGGGTCATGCCAGCTTTGTACCCCAGGAAGGCAGTGAGATGGACAGGCTTGCTGGGGTCATCTTTGGGAAAGCTCTTGACCTTTCCCCTGTGCCGGCTGCTGCGCTTGCGGGGCAGGAAGCCCAGGGAGCCGTGCCTCGGGGCCGAGAACTTGCGGTGAGACTACGGAGAGAAAACCAACATTCAGTGCTTGCTAGAGAGTGTTTACACCCACTCGAGGGCCAAGGCCAACTCTCTCCTTGCCTTAACACGTGAATATTATGTATATCCAAGACATTTCCCATTCTAGAAATCCCGTGTGGCTTCAGAATTCTATTATGTTACAATAATATTATCCCCATGCCCCAGTTATGTCCTTCCCAAACTTCTTGATCACCCCTTCCCTTCCAGGCTTATTTTAAAATTTCCCCAAGTCCCACTCTAGCTAGGGAACCACAGAAGCTGCAGTTTAGCCCCAGTATGTCACCAAAATTTCAGTGCACTCCCCAAGTCTAGGAAATGCAGCACAGACAGCTTCACATCTTTCAAAGAATCAGTACCAAAATAAACATTACAGAAATAATTCCAGCTTGAGAAGCTGCACTAAACCAGCATTTCAACATCCACATTTGAGTCAGTCATTCTGAGTGGAAGTGCAGTATTTTTTCCAAGGTTTTCTCCTCGAATACCACCCCCGCAACCTCCCTCTCCAACCTGAGAGCCATGTAAAGATTGAGTTCCACCTGGAGAACTCTCAGCCCAAAGAAAGATTTATCCACCCGGTCTCACATCCAAATTTAAGAGAAATACGGTGCAGCTATGCACGGACCTAAAAGCGCGGCGTTATTAAAAAAACCTACTCGACACGAATTACCCTAAGCGAAGTGTAAACTCCCCAGAAAAACATTATTGCGCGAATTCTCCAGAGAAAAATCGCCCCCCCTTCCTAGAAAAAGGGTCCCCAAAGGCCCCCAGAGCCGCCCGCACCCCGCCGGGCACGGCACAGGGCCGCCCGGCTTCCCGGTGGCAACGCCTCGCCCGCGCCCCGAAATGAGCCCCGCAAGGCATCCCGGAGGTGCCGGGGGCGGCGGGCGCGGGGCCGCGCGGCAGCCGGGGCCGGGATGGCGGCGATGCCCGCGGATGCGCGGCCGGGCGCGACGCCCGCAGCACCCACCATCTTGTCCGCGCGCCGGGCCGGAAGGACCGCCAGGCCCGCGCGCAGGCTTTATAAGCGCCCCGGCCCCAGTCTCGCGAGAGGGCGGGCGGCGCGCGAGGCGCTACGGGCGGCGAGCGGGGCCAGAAAGCTCTGCGGGCGGCGATGCGCGGAAAATCAACAACGTAGAAAACCATTTGGTGAGGCTTGTCGGGACCTTCGGTGCCCACGGGCACGGGTCGTAACGCATAATGTTCGTTTCATACCATTCCATTCCGTTTCAATGAAAGTTCATTACATGAATGAAATTTGGACGTTTCATTTAATTTCCTTAAATGTTGACATGTCATTTTATTTCATTTCATGAAATTCCATTCCATGAATTTTCATTTCCTGTCATGAAATGAAGTGGAATTTCAACATTTCATTTCACTTCATGAAATTTCATCTGTGTTATTATAACGAACATGGGCCTTAGTCCCCCACTGCTTGTGGTACGGAAGGGGATGCAAACCCAAGGCAATGGTATCAGTGGAACCCAGAGCTCAGTGGTATGGAGCTTCCCACACGTGGGACATCTGGAATTTGCCCTCAGGATCTCCTGGGGCTTACAGATAAGGATGTGTTTGACAAACACGACACCATGGGGAGATTGCTGCACCCAGGGCTGATCCCAGCACCAAGTGGAGAGGAAACGGTCCAGCCATGCTGGCATTGCAGCTCATTGTCCTAAAATAGGGATGCTCCATCCCTGGAAACATTCAGGGTCAGGCTGGACAGGGCTCTGAGCAGCTGATCTAGTTGAAGATGTTCCTGCTCATTGCAGGGGTGTTGGACTGGATAGCCTTTAAGGTTCCTTTCAACTCAAACCATTCTAGGATTCTATGGCTGGATGTGATAGAGGAACATCCATCTTCTACCTCCAACCTGCCCCTCAAAAGGAGCCCTACAAAAGGTGAGGGATGGCTGCTCACCTTTTGGGGTGCAACTCCAAATGGGTGTCCCCAGGTTGGCTTTATATGCTCTTTAATCTCCCCCATCCATTTGCCTTTAGCTCCTGCATGGTTTTGGCCTCCACTGCTGAGTAGGGAATCATGTCACAAGCCAAGGGCTTGCTTTCCACTTCAGTGCTGTTAAATACAGATTACTGGAGACTCTGCAGAAGCCAGCAGAGTGCTGGTATGCAGCTACCCTGCACAACAGGCATGAGACAAGGAGCTGGAATTGCCCCTAAGGCTGGAAGGCTTTGGCCCACACATCCCTTCCTGGCTGTGCCAGTGGCCGTGGTGGTACTACAGGTGCTGGAGAAGCCCAGGTTACTCCCAAGGCTGCAGCCTCTGGGGTGCAAGGTGTATATCTTGCAGTCTCTGCCTCCCAGAGTCAGGGTGTCTTCCCAAAATTTGGACTCCCCATGATCATAAAGGGCCTTTTCCCACGCCCTCCCAGGAACATAGTGCAGATAGGGTGAGGGAAATGTTGGAAATGAACAGGCTTTGCTGCAGTGTGATTTTGAGGGTCATCAGGCACCTCTGTCCAGGGGCAGGCATCCTGTGAGGAATCCAGCCTCTGGGATAACAGGTTGCACCCAAAGGCCCAGCTGTACCCCTCTATGGGAGACTCTATGAGAGTCTCTGTGGGGTGGCATCACAGAATTGTTAGGGTTGGAAGGGACTTCTGGAGATCTGCTAGTCCAGCCCTCCTGCCGAGGCAGGGACACTTAGAGCAGGTGACACAGGACCATGTCCAGGTGGGTTTTTAATGTCTCCAGACAGGGAATGTCCATGACCTCCATGGACATTGTTCCAGTGCTCTGACATCCTCAATGACATCCTCAATCCCCAAGGCGAAAGGGGAGGAGAAAGGGGAGTCACCCCACACTTAGGGTTCAGGGTGATCGGTTCAAGTGCGGTAGACTGTCTAAGTTCCCGAGTACCAAGCCAATGGGAAAGGGGACAGGGACCACCCACAGGCCAGGGGAAAGGTTTAAAAGTTCATGCATTCCTGGGGGAGGTGTGCCCCCTTGGTGAGATGCACTCGACTCATCTGACTTGCTTGTTAATAAACAGGGTTGTTTTTTTTTGCTTCAGTGACTTCGTCCTCATTTTAAATCTAGACACTGAGCATTTCTCACACTCAACGTGAAAAAGTTCCTCCTCATGTTGAAGTGGAACTTGTGTTTTAGTTTATGGCCATTGCACTGTGTCCTGTCACTGGGCACCACTGAAAAGACACTGGCACCATCTGTCCACTTTAGAGATATTGATATGCATTAATGAGATCCCTGCTCAGTTGTCTCTTCTCTAGACTAAACAAGCCCAGCTCTCACAGTCTCTCCTAAGAGATGCTCCAGACCCCAAATCATCTTTGGCCTCTGCGGGACGCTCTCCGGTAGCTCCTTGTCTTGCACTGAGGATGCCAGGCCCGGACAGAGCCCCAGGCGCGGCCGCAGCAGGGCCGAGCAGGGGAGTGCGCGGGCGGGGGCCGGCCCTGCTGGGCCCCACCGGACCCCAGGGCGGCATCGCCCCCATCCCTGCGCCGGGGTGCTGGGCTGGGCTGCCCGCGTTCCGGGACGCGTTCCCAGCCCCAGCGGCGCACGCTGTGCTGCCCCCGTAGTGTCCGCGCCCCAGGCACCCCC